>JAJPUD010001314.1:423047-433813 GCA_023553655.1 Myrmecobius fasciatus | reverse complement strand
TCCTTTAAGATCTCTTTGGGATATAAGCCCAATAGAAACACTGCTGGTTCAAAGAGTATGCACAGTTTGATAACACTTTGAGCATAGTTCCAAATTGCTCTCCAGAATGGTTGGATCCATTCACAGTTCCACCAACAATGTATCAGTGTCCCAGTTTTCCCACATTCCCTCCAACATTTGTCGTTATCTTTTCCTGTCATCTTAGCCAATCTGACAGGTGTGTAGTGGTATCTCAGAGTTGTCTTAATTGCATTTCTCTGAGCAATAGTGATTTGGAGCACCTTTTCATATAACTAGAAATAGTTTTAATTTCATCTTCTGAAAATTGTCTGTTCATATCCTTTGACCATTTATCCTGGAGAGTGGAGAGTGGCTTGAATTCTTATAAATATGAGACAATTCTCTATATATTTTAGAAATGAGGCCTTTATCAGAACCCTTAAATGTAAAGATGATTTCCCAATTTATTGCTTCTCTCCTAATCTTGTCTGAATTAGTTTTGTTTGTACAAAAACTTTTTAACTTAATATAATCAAAATTATCTATCTGGTGTTCAATTAAGAGTTCCAGTTCTTCTTTAGACACAAATTCCTTCCTTCTCCACAGGTCTGAGAGTTAAACTATTCTATGTTCCTCTAATTTGCTTATAATAGCACTCTTTATATCTAGATCTTGAACCCATTTAGATCTTATCTTGGTATGTGGTGTTAGGTATGGGTCAAGCCCTAATTTCTTCCGTACTACTTTCCAATTTTCCCAACAGTTTTTGTCAAATAGTGAGTACTTATTCCAAAATCTGGGGTCTTTGGGTTTATCAAACACTAGATTGCTATAGTTATTGCCTAGTTTGTCCTGTGATTCTATACTATTCCACTGATCGACTGCTCTATTTCTTAGCCAGTACCAAATGGTTTTGATGACTGCTGCTTTATAATATAGTTTTAGATCTGGCACAACTAGGCCACCTTCATCAGCATTTTTTTTTCATTAATTCCCTTGAAATTCTTGACATTTTGTTCTTCCAGATGAACTTTGCTACTATTTTTTCTGGATCTGCAAAATAATTTCTTGGGAGTTTGATTGGTATGGCTCTAAATAAGTAGACTGTTTTGGGTAGTATTGCCATTTTTATTATATGAGCTTGGCCTACCCATGAGCACTTGATATTTTTCCAACTGATTAGGTCTGACTTTATTTGTGTGGAAATTGTTTTGTAGTTTAGTTCGTATAGTTCCTGACTTTTCCTTGGCAGATAGATTCCCAAATATTTTATACTATCGACAGTTATTTTGAATGGAATTTCTTTTTGCATCTCTTGCTGCTGAATTTTGTTGGTAATATATAAAAATGCTGCTGATTTATGTGGATTTATTTTGTATCCTGCAACTTTACTCAAGTTGTGAATTGTTTCTAGTACTTTTTTAGTTGAGTCTCTAGGGTTCTCTAAGTGTACCATCATATCATCTGCAAAGAGTGATAATTTGGTTTCCTTGTGACCTATTCTAATTCCTTTAATCTCTTTTTCTTCTCTTACTGCCAAAGCTAACATTTCTAATACAATATTAAATAGTAATGGTGACAGTGGGCAGCCTTGTTTCACTCCTGATCTTATTGGAAATGATTCTAGTGTTTCCCTATTACATATGATGCTTGCTGAGGGTTTCAAATAGATGCTACTGATAATTTTAAGGAAAAGCCCATTTATTCCTATACTCTCCAGTGTTTTTAATAGGAAAGGGTGTTGGATTTTATCAAATGCCTTTTTCTGCATCTATTGAAATAATCATATTATTTTTGTTAGTTTGGCCATTAATATAATTGATTATGTTGATAGTTTCCCTAATATTGCACCTGCCCTGCATTCCTGGTATAAATCCTGCTTGGTCATAGTGTATTATCCTAGGGATGACTTTCTGTAATCTCATTGCTAATATTTTATTGAAGATTTTTGTATCAATATTCATTAGGGAAATGGGTCTATAGTTTTTTTTCTAGGTTTTCACCTTACCTGGTTTAGCTATCAGCACCATATCTGTGTCATAGAAGGAATTTGGTAGTACACCTTCTTTCCCTATTTTTTCAAATAGTTTATATAGTATTGGGATTAATTGTTCTTTGAATATTTGGTAGAATTCACATGTAAATCCATCTGGCCCTGGAGATTTTTTCTTAGGGAGTTGGTTAATAGCTTGTTCTATTTCTTTTTCTAACATGGGGCTATTTAAATAATTTATATCCTCTTCTGTTAACCTGGGCAATCTATATTTTTGTAGATATTCCTCCATTTCATATAGATTATCAAATTTAATGGCATAAAATTGGGCAAAGTAACTCCTAATTATTACTCTAATTTCCTCTTCATTGGTGGAAAGTTCTCCCTTGTCATTTGTGAGACTAATAATTTTATTTTCCTCTTTCCTTTTTCTAATCAAATTAGCTAAAAGCTTATCTATTTTGTTGGTTTTTTCATAAAACCAACTCCTAGTTTTATTTATTAATTCAATAGTTTTCTTATTTCCTATTTTATTAATCTCCCCTTTCATTTTCAGAATTTACAATTTGGTATTTAATTGAGGGTTTTTAATTTTTTCTTTTTCTAGCTTTTTTAATTGTAAGCCCAGTTCATTGATCTTTTCTTTATTTTATGCTAGTAAGCATCTAGAGATATAAAATTACCCCTTATAACCACCTTGGCTGTATCCCACAAATTTTGGTATGTTGCCTCATTATTGTCATTCTCCCGGATGAAATTATTGATTATGTCTATGATTTGCTCTTTCCCCCATTCATTCTTTAGGATTAGATTATTTAATTTCCAATTAACTTTTGGTCTATTTTTTCCTAGCCTTATATTGCATGTGATTTTTATTACATCATGATCTGAAAAAACGCATTTACTATTTCTGCCTTTCTGCATTAGATTTTGAGGTTTTTATGCCCCAACACATGGTTAATTTTTGTATAAGTTCCATGAACCACTGAGAAAAAAGTAAACCCCCTTCTGTCTCCATTCAATTTTCTCCAAAGAGCTATCCTACCTAACTTTTCTAACATTTTGTTTACCTCTCCAACTTCTTTCTTATTTATTTTGTGGTTTGATTTATCTAATTCAGAGAGAGCAAGGTTGCAATCCCTCACTAGTATAGTTTTGCTGTCTATTTCTTCTTGCACCTCTCTTAACTTTTCTAGGAATTTGGATGTTATACCACTTGGTGCATATATGTTTAGTATTGGTATTGCTTCATTATGTATGGTACCCTTTAGTAAAATAGTTTCCTTCCCTATCTCTTTCAATTAGATCTATCTTTGCTTTTACTTGATCTGAGATCAGGATTGCTACCCCTGCTTTATTTGTTGTTCACCTGAAGCATAATAGATTCTCTTCCAGCCCTTTACCTTCACTCTGTATGTATCTCTATGCTTTAGATGTATTTTTTGTAAACCACATATTGTAGGATTCTGGCTTTTAATCCAGTCTGCTATCCACTTCCGTTTTATGGGAGAGTTCATCTCATTCACATTCACAGTGAAAATAACTAATTCTGTATTTCCTGCAATCTTATTTACCCAAAGTTATGTTTTTCTCTTTCCTTTCCCTTTTCTTCCTTCCCCTCCCCAGTATTTTGCTTTTGATGACCACCTCCCCCTGTTAGAACCCCTCCCTCTGTTATCCCTCCCCCTTTTTATACCTTTCCCTTAATTCTTCTATTTTCCCTTCTATTAGTTTTTCCCTTTCTTTTCCTCCTTTCCCTCCCACTTCCCTATAAGGAGGGACAAGTTTCTCTGTGAAACCGTATGTGTCTGATATTCTCTTTTAGAGCCCAATATGATGAGAGTAAGATTTACACAATGTTCATGGCCCTCCCTTGTTTCCCTCAATTATATATATTTTTTGCCTCTTCATGAGATTTTCTTATAATTTTACCTCCTTTTTTGCCTTATTTTACCCATTTTCCCTTTTTTCCAGTGTGATACCCCTTCCACTTCTAGTTTTTCATATTATCAAGGTAAAATTAAATTATACCCCCATTCTATAAGTATACCTATAGTAGAAATATAATTCTCAAGAGTTCTTTCCTTTTTACCTTTTTATGCTTCTCTTGAGTTCTGTGTTTGGAAGTCAAATTTTTTGTTCAGATCTGGTCTTTTCATTAGAAATAGATGAAACTCACCTATATCATTAAATATCCATCTTCTTCCCTGGAAGATAATGCTCATTCTAGCTGGATAGTTTATTCTTGGCTATAATCCAAGTTCCTTTGCCTTTCAGAATATCTGATTCCAGGCTCTTTGATTCTTTAATGTGGAAGCTGACAGATCTTGGGTGATTCTAATTATCATTCCTCGGTATTTGAATTTTCTTTTTAGCTGCTTGAAATAAATTTTCCTTGGTGCGATAGTCCTGAAATTTAGCCATGATATTCCTTGGGGATTTAATTTTGGGGTCTCTTTTAGGAGGTGATCAGTGAATTCTTTTGATGGCGATTCTGCCTTCTGATTCTACAACCTCAGGGTGGTTTTCTTTCATTATTTCCTGGAAGATAGCATCCAGGTTCTTTTTTTCATCGTGGCTTTCAGGGAGTCCAATAATCCTTAGATTGTCTCTCCTGGATCTGTTTTCCAAGTCAGTTGTTTTCCCTAGGAGATATTTCATATTTTCTTCTATTTTTTCATTTTTTTGTTTTTGTTTGACTGATTCTTGAAGTCTTGATTCATTCACTTCCATTTGTTCAATTCTAATTTTTAATTTATCAGTTACCTTTTTTAGCTCCTTTTGTAATTGGCCAATTTGTTCATTGGATACTTTTTTCCATTTCACCAATTCTGTTTTTCAGTGAATTGATGTCTTTTTCATGTTTCTTTTGTAGAGCATTATATGCTTTTCCCATTCTTTCTTGCAATGATCTCAATTCATTTCCCCATTTTTCTTCTAACTGTCTTTTGAGATTCTTTATGTAGTCTTCCAGGAAAGCCTTGTGAAATGACCAGGCCATGCCTCCCTTTGTGGCTTCCTCTGGAATTGCTTCACCTTTATGAACCTCAGGACCTAAGGTTTGTTCTTCTCTCTCTGCATAAAAGGTGTCTATGATGAGAGTTCTTTTTTGTTTTTTTATTCATTTTTAAGCTTGAAGTCTGTTTAAAGCAGAGTTACCACAGCTGTTTTAATTTGCCCTGGGGCAGTTCAGCTGATTGACTTCCAGTGCTGGGCTATGGGAGCTAAGTATGGTGTTCTCAGTGGTTTACAATCTACCTTTTGTCCAACACTATATTACTGTGGTCAACTGTGTATTATATGCCTAATGTATTCCACTGATCCACCATTGTATATATTATCTAGTATCAGGTTGTTTTGATGATTTCCACTTAATAATATAATTCTAAATTTGTTACTGCTAGGGTGCCTTTCTTTACATTTTGTTTCATTGATTCTCTTTATATCCTTTACCTTATATTCTTCAAACTGAATTTTGCTGTTATTTTTTCCAGTTCTATAAAATAATTCTTTGTTAATTTGATTGGTATGGCACTGAATAAGTAAATCAACTTAAATAGAATTGTTATTTTTATTACATTGGCTCAGCCTACTTGAGTAATTATTATTTCTCTAGGTTTTTTAGACTTGTATTTGTTTGTGTAAAAAGTGTTTTGTAATCGCATTCATATGATGCCTGGGTTTGTCTTGGCATGTAAACATTCAAATACTACTGTCTGCAGTTAGCTTAAATGGAATTTGTCTTTCACTTGCTGCTGGTTTCACTTGGTAGGACAGAAATCCTGATGATTTCTGTAAGTTTTCTTTTTATCCTGCAACTTTGTTAAAGTTGTTGTTTCAACTACCTTTTTTTAAATTAATGCTCTAAAATTCTTTAAATATATGATCTACAAAAAATGATAGTTTTATTTCTTAACTATTTTTATTCCTTCAATTTTTTTCTCTTATTGCTATAGTGAACATTTGTGATTTAATAATAGTGGTGATAATGAATATCCTTTCTCTCTGATCTAATTGGGAAGGTTTTAAGTATATCCCCATTGCAGATAATGTTCTTGGTTCTAAATAGATACTACTTATTATTAAGGGAAAATGTGTATCTCTAAACACATATATCAATAAAAGAGATAAAGAGCAAATCAACTAGTTGGGCATAGAACTAAAAAAATCTATCTATTCTTGTACTTTCTAGTGTTTTTAATAAAATGGATATTATATTTTGTCAAAGTCTTCTCTTTTGCATCAACTGAGATAATCATATAATTTTTGTTGTTTTTTGTTGATACAGCTAGTTATACTTACAATTTTTTTTCTAATATTGAACCAGATTTGAATTCCTGGTTTAAATTCTACAAGGTCACAGTGTATAATCTTTGTGATATATTGTTCTAATCTCTTTGTTAGTATTTTATTTAAAATTTTTATTTTAGGTATTCATCAAAGAATGACCTATAGTTTCTTTTTCTGTTTTTGTCTTCTCTGGTTTAGACATCAACACCATATTTGTATCTTAAAAGGAATCTGGTAAGACTCCTTCTTTGCCTATTTTTCCAAATAGTTTATATAGTAACTGAGATTAATTGTTTCTTAATTGTTTGATAGAATTCACTTGTAAATCCATCTAGTCCTGAGCATTTTTTTTGGAGAGTTCACTATCTTCATTTTTGATAGTAGTAATTTGGTTTTCTTCCTTTTTAAAAATCTGATTAATTAATGGCTTGTCTATTTTATTTTTAAATAAAACCAAATCCTAATTTTATCTATTAGTTCAATTTTTTTTTAAATTTCCAATGTTATTAATCTTTCCTTTGATGTGGAGATTTTCATCTTGGTGTTTAATTACAAAATTTTAATTTGATATTTTTCTATATTTTTTTTAGTTCTATGCCAGACTAATTGATCTGTTCTCTCTTTTATTGATATATATATATTTAGGGTTACAGATTTTTCCTTAAATACTGCTTTGGCTATAACCCAAAAATTTTGGAAAGTTGTCTCATTCTCATTATTATCATTACTTTCAATGAAATTATTATTTCTATGATTTGTTCTTTGACATACTAATTCTTTTGGATTAGATTATTTAGTTTCTAATTAATTTCTAATTTATAGCTCTTTATTCAGTGTAGGTTTATTGTGTTATGGTCTCAAAAGAGTACGCTCTATATTTCTGCTTTTCTGTATTTGGTTGCGATGCTTTTTATGTCTTAATATATGATCAATTATTGTGTAAGTTCTATGTGCAACAAATACTAATCTCTATTTTTTTCTTTCCCATTTGGCTTTCTCCAGATGCCTATCATATTTAACTTTTCTAAAATTCTAATAATCTTCTTAACTTCTTATTTATTTTGTGGTTAGATTTATCTAGCCTTGAGAGGGGAAAATTAGTAGTCTAGTATTTCCTCCTGTAATTCATTTAATTTTTCCTTTAAGAATTTGGGTGTTGTCCCAGAGAAAGGGAAATGAAATGTGGACCACAATGTAACATTTTCATGATCTCTATTGACATTTGCTTGCATTGTGTTGCCTTTCTCTGATTCTTTTTTTTTTTCTTGTAGATAGGATTTTTCTTGCATAACTTCTCAAGCATTTCAACATTATTAACATGTAGTGGACTTCCTGCCATCTAGGGGAGGGGAGGGGACTGGGGGTAAAATTTGTAATGGAAAGCTGTGTAAAGATCAATGTTGGGGAACTACCCATACATATGTTATACAAATAAAAAGCTTTAATAAAAAAAATAATAATAATAAAAAAGAAGAATTTGGGTGCTGAGATAGAGCCAAGATGGGAGAGTAAAGGCAGGAACTTTCCCAACCTCTCTTTCAAACCACTTCAAATTCCTTTAAATAATGACTCTAAACAAATTTTGAAGCATCACAACACCCAAAAAAATGGAATAGAACATTTTCCAGCTGAAAGACAACTTAGAAGGTCAGCAGAAAAGGTCTGTGACACTAGGGGAGGGCTGTACCTGCAAAGCCTTGGCCCCACCTCCAGATCCAACTCCAGTCCTGAACCAGATCTGGTCTCACCCAGATCTCTGAATCAGTGACAGTACTGGTGGCTTCCAGACTTCTTATATCTGAGATAGCAAAGAGAACTTGTAAGATCAGCAGAAAATGTCTGTGGATTTAGGGTGGGAATCTAGTGTGTAATTCCAGTGTAGGCTGTACCAGTGCAGCCCAGGCTCTGGCCCCATCCCAGCACCCCAGCCCTAGCCCAAACTTCAGCATCAACCAGGCAGGAGCGTAGAATCAGGAGCAACACTAGAAGCTTCTAGATCTCTCACCCTGAGGACAGCTGGGAGGACTTGCTAGGTCAATGGAGAGGGTCTGTGGCAACAGGGTAGAAGTCCACTGTGCACACCCAGTGCAGGCCTCACCTGTTCAAGCCATGTCAGTGTAGCCTCCTCCTTCCCTCCCCCCCTGCCCCCGCCTCAATTCTGGAGCTAAGCATCAGCAAAATAGAATTCTGCTGATTTGGCACATTAAATCTTACAGCTAAATTGGGGCCAGGACATTCTTAACAGCCCCAGGGCAGAACAGAGTGCTTGTGATCAGGTTCCTAGAAGGATCTATGAAAACAGTTGCACAAAACCTTTGAAGCTTGGGATAGCGTTCCCTCTACCCTAGAAATAGAGCTCTATTTTAACAAAGTTAAAAGCTGAGTAATATGTTGGGGAAATGAGTAGACAACAAAAAAGTTTCTGATCGTAGAAACTTACCATGTTGACACGGAAAATCAAAACACACACTCAGAAGATAATAACAAAGTCAAAGCTCCTACATCCAAAGCCTCTGAGAAAAATAAGAATTGGTCTCAGATCATGGAAGAGCTCAAAAATAATTTCAAAAATCAAGTAAGAGGTAGAGGAAAAATTAGGAAAAGAATTGAGAGGAGTAGAAAAGGAAATGTAAAGAGCTAATGAAGAGAAGAATGCCTTAAAAAGCAAAATTGGCCATTTGGGAGAGGATATACAAAAATTCACTGAGAAAAATAATTCCTTAAAAATATAATTGAGCAAATGAAAGTGATTTTATGAGAAATCAAGATACAATAAAGCAAAACCAAAAAAAAGTGAAATATCTCAGTGGAAAAACAAATGACCTGGAAAATAGCTCCAGGAGAGATAATTTTAAAATTATTGGTCGACCTTAAAGTCATGATCAAAAAATAATTGAACATCATCTTTCAAGAAATTATCAAGGAAAACTGTCCTAATATTCTAGAGCCAGAGGGTAAAATAGAAATTGAAAGAATCCACTGATCACTTCCTGAAAGAGATCCCAAAATGAAAACTCCCAGGAATATTATAGCCAAATTCTGGAACTCCTAGGTCAAGGAGAAAATACTGCAAATATTTAGAAAGAAACAGTTCAATTATAGTGAAGCCACAGTCAGATAACTTAAGATTTAGAAGATTCTACATGAAAAGAAGAGAAGGCTTGGAATATGATATTCTGTAGAGCAATGGAGACAGGATTACAACCAAGAATCATCTACCCAGTAAACATAAGTATAATTTTCCAGGGGGAAAGGTAATCATTCAATGAAATAGAGGATTTTGTGATGAAAAGACCAACACTGATTGGAAAATTTGATTTTTCAAATACAGGAATCTTGAGAAGCATAAGGAGATAATCAGTAAAATTATATCATAAGAGAGTTAATAAGATTTATCTATTTACATTCCTACATGGGAGGATGATATTTGTAACTCATTGAAGCATTCTCATTATTATGGCAGTTAGGACTATATATAAACAGAGGGAACAGGTGTGAGTTGAATATGAAGAAAATAATATCTTTTTTTTAAAAATGATGAAATTAAGGGGTGAGAGAGATATATATTGGGAGAAAGTGAAAAGGAGAAGTGGAATAGTGTGAATTATCTGCCATAAAAAAGAGGCAATGAAACGTTTTTACAGTAGAAGGGAAGAGGTGGAAGAGGGAGTGAGATAGTGAACCTTACTTTTATAAAATTGGTTTAAAAAGGAAATAACATGCATTCTCAATAGGAGAATACAAATCTGTCTTACCCTACATGAAAATAGGAGAGAAATGGGATATGGGAAGGGAGAAAGGATGATAAAAAGAGAGGACACATTGAAGGAGGGAGAGATCAGTAGCAAAATACTTTTGAGGAGGGACAGAGTAAAAGGAGAGAGAGAGAATAAATGGGGGAAATAGAGTTAGCCATTATAAATATAAGAAGATTTCATTGCTCTGATAATTCTGAAATTTAGCTATTATATTCCTTGGAGTTTTAATTTTGGGGTTTCTTTCATGAGGTAATCCGTGAATTCTTTCAATGGCTATTTTACCTTCTATTCTAGAATATCAGGGCAGGTTTTTTTTTTGTTTGTTTGTTTGTTTTTTGGTTTGGTTTGGTTTTTGGTTTTTGGTTTTTTTTGGTTTCCTGAAAGATAATGTTTAGACTCTTTTTTTTTTCATCATGGTTTTCAGGAAGTCCAATAATCCTTAGATTTTCTCTCCTAGGTCTATTTTCCAAGTCAGTTGTTTTTCCAATGAAGTATTTTACATTTTCTTTCATTTTTTTTCATTTTGGGGAGGTTTTGTTTGACTGATTCTTGATGTCTCATTGAATCATTCCTTTCCATTTGTTCAGTTATAATTTTTAGTGAATTATTTTCTTTCAATTACCTTTTTTTAGCTCCTTTTGTATTTGGCCAATTGAATTTTTTTTAAATTTTTTTTATTTGCAAAACATATGTATGGGTAATCCTTCAACATTAACCCTTACATA
>JAJPUD010001314.1:400033-416686 GCA_023553655.1 Myrmecobius fasciatus | reverse complement strand
ACACACACACACACACACACACACACACACACACACACACACACACACACCCTTCCAGAAGTACCTTGGAACAGGAACTAAGTTCAATGAAAAATAAATTCTTCAAAATAGAGAATTGAACATCTTTGAGGTTTAGCTGTAGAATTTCCACATTTCAAGGGAAAAAAAATTCAGGTAGGAGAAGGTAAGCAAGAGAAAATTGAAATTATCTAAGATTTTGAGAAGAAAACTCAGTTAAAAATCTTGAGCTGAAACAGATAAATGAATAGAAAATCTATCAAAGAAAAGGGCTAATCACCTCTAGGATATTTCAATGAGTCCAAACAATTATGAATAAATATTGTAAGACAAAAAATTAATTCTGTATGAAGGTAAATATCTTGTGGATCATGGAATTACAACAGGATATTCCCAAATAATTCAAGAGAAATAAGAATTGTGAAGATAGAATGTATGGCCAATGCAGCCAAAAATAATTAGCAGAATAGAAAAACCTGTATCTGTGATAGTAAGTCTCTCCAAATAAACAGAAGAAAGAACAACTGATTGGGAATACAACTATGAAGAAGAAAAAGACAATCTAGAATAAGAGAAGAAAAAGCAATAATATTAAAAGAACACGTTCTCTATGGAAACAAAATATGTTGATCTCAGGATAGGATGCACAAAGACAACTTAAGAAAGCACAGGTTCAAAAAAAACATTTTAAGCATGATGTAAGATATAACATAATAACTGCCAAGACTTCCACAACTTTTGAAAACAACTTTTGCAACATGCAGAGATTCCAACAGAATGCTTCCAGAAAAACAAACAAAATACCATGTTGAAAAGTGTGAAACACAGTAGTTCAAATTAATAATTTCAATGACAAGTCAAATGCCAAGGAGAAATATCTTCAAATATAAATGAAATATAAATGAAAGAAAATTTGAATCACACAAAACTAAATTGCACCTACAAGAAACAGCAGGAAAACATGGAATCATGTGTTCTGAAGAGCCAAGAAGTTCATGATGCAACCTAAAATGATATATTCAGTACACTTGAATCCTAATTTTGAAAATAAGATGGATATTTAATAAAAGAAAGTAAATTAAAAATGCCTTTCAAGAAAAGAAATAAATATGAGAAAACTGGCTTTGCAAGCCCATTAGAAAATAAACACCACTCCCCCCCAAAAAAGATCTCTGCCTATTTCTCTATCTCTGTCTGTTTTTCTCCTTCTCTTTCCCTCACCCATTTATCTCCTTTCACTTTCCTCACATTCTCTCATTTTCTCCCTCTTTTTCCTCTCTCTTATTTTGTTCCCCCTTACATCATATTCTCTTTGCCATCCTCCTCCTCCTTCCCCTCCTTCTTTTGCTTTTCCTATCCCTCCTCTTCTTCCTCCTCTTTTTTCTCCTCCTTCTTCTCCTTCTTACCCTGCTTCTCCTTCTCCAAAGATGCATTCCATCAATTCTTCTCTTTGCTATAATCTCTTGGTTTGCCAGTTCTTCTTCCTCCCCTCCTTTTCTCAATTCTTTTTATGTGTTGTCTTCCTCTTTGGAATGCCAGCTAACTGGGGGCATAGAATGTCTTTCTTTGTACCTGTATTTGAATTTCAAACACTTGGCACAGTGAGTAACACATAGGAACTACTTAATAAGTGTTTGTTGACTTGTAGGATTGACTTACTCCTTCATTATGTTTTCCTTCCCCAAATGAACTAATTTGCACAAATATATACAAGGTTGTGGTGGGAAGAGGAGAGTCTAGAAGTTAGGAGGAAATTTAGAGTCAGTTGGGATTTAAGAATTTTACTTGGTAGTCAAAGATTACAGTCAAACAGACCCTTATATAGCTAAGTACTATATCAGAAATTTTAAAACAAAGTTTCAATGAACCCACTAGGACAAATTAAAAATTTAACTTAAAATCAAGCTGAAACTGCTACTTGTAAATATTCAGTATGACTGAGAATCAGGTAAAATTATTTTGACAACTAAAATATTTCTTGATCTGAGCCTTACTCTAGTACTTGGTTTCAAAGCAATCATTTGAAGGGAGATCATGAACTTCTTTTTAAAATTTTTTTATTAAAGCTTTTTTTATTTTCAAAACATATGCATGGATAATTTTTCAACATTGACCCTTGCAAAACCTTGTGTTCCAATTTCCCCTCCTTCCTCTCACCCCTTTCTCTAGATGGCAAGTAATCCAATATGTTAAACATGGTAAAAAAAGATGTGTTAAATCTAATATGGGCATATATATTTATACAATTATCTTGCTGCACAAAAAAAGATCAAACAGGAAAAAAATTAGAAAGAAAACAAAATGCAAGCAAACAACAACAAAAAGAGTGAAAATTCTATGTTGTGATCCATACTTAGTTCCCACAGTCCTCTTTCTGGATGTAGATGGCTCTCTTCATCACAAGATCACTGGAACTGGTCTGAATCATCTCATCATTGAAAAGAGCCATGTCCATCAGAATTGATAATTGTATAATCTTGTTATTGTCATGTACAATGTGAGATCATGAGCTTCTAAAGACTCAGGTTTGGGATGGAAGTTCTTTATCTGCCTAAGCAGAGCATTGTTGCTTTTTATTCTCTAATATAAGGCAAGTTGAGAAGCTGGTGGCCTTAGTATGTTTTATAAACTCCTCTTCCTCATCAAATTGGCATCATGCATGGAGTTTTCTAGCCCCCAAATGCCTCCATTAACCACAATTCTCCAGCAACTCTTCAGGACATTTGCTTAGCCCCATATCATGTGTCAAATTTCACAAAGTTTCATTCAGCTTGCTCCATATAGCATTCCAAGTCTCCCCAGTGAAAGTGGCAAACCAGCAGTCCTATTCCATCAGCATTGGATCTAAATTATCCTGAAGCGCTTGTTAGTGATCCCTCCCTCAAATATGCTCTTTGTACTGAACTTGACTCCTGGGATTCTTTCTTGGTAATAGATTTAAAGAACTGATTGACTTAAGAATCATGCTTCTCTCCCACTCTTGCTGGTGGCTCCAGTGAAGCTCTCAGCTGGGTTAAGTCATGGGATTTTGTTTTTTATGAAGTGTGGTTATTTTCAGTAAGCTTTTCAATCATGCCTCTGTAATTTGAAAGCACTTTTGTTCAGGATATGTGGCCTGTTTTATGTAGTCTTATTTGTGGTTGGGCTGTTTGCTTTTTTATATAATTATAAGGCTAATACCACAAGGAAACGAAAATCTAACCCAAGTTTTGTTTTCCTTGCTAAATTAAAAATGAAATCAAATCTATTTAGCTATTGCTTAAACAAGGCAGAAAAGCTTATTGAGGGAAAGGGGAAGGCTAACATCCCCAGAGACTGCTTGACATCTTCTCTGTGTCTACAAAACCAATTTAGAGACAGTTTAATGTTCCAAGGACATATAGCTGCTCCTTAAGGTGCCTCAGATATGACCCAGGTAGTTACCTAAGTGACATAGTGACCAGAGAGTCTAACATGGCATTAGGAAAACCTGAATTTGAATCTTCAAATTCTTTTCCTTGAATTCACTTCAAGCCTCAACTACTTCATCTGTAACACATCTCAAAGGATTGCTATGAGGTTCAAATGAGATAACATATATAAACCTTAGACCTCTAAATAAATGCCAGCCATAGATGCTTCTGAGATGAAAACAAGGCTCTCCTAGTTTCATCCAGAGACTCCTACCTGGGAAAGAACCAGAGCTAGATTTTCTACCTTGTGCAAAAGCTACGCTCTTTTTTCTTCCCATTCCCTCTGTCATTGGGAATCATTAACAATCATGTATATGAATTCCCTACAATGAAAAGTTGAACGCAGATTATTCCATGTTTGTGTTTCTATTTAATCAGTCTATCAACATTTATTAAATGTCTGCTATGTATTAGGCACTATGCTAAATGCTGGGGGTGGAAAGAGGCAAACAACCTAAGAGGACAGACAATATGCAAACAAATTATACAAAACAAACTATACAAAACAAGATAAATGTGACATAATTAAGTTGGGAAGACTTCCTGTAGCTGAGATTTTAGTTGGGATTTCAAAGACGTCAGTATTTGGAATGAAGAAAGAGTGTTCTAGGCACGATATAGTCAGAAAATACCCAGAGCAGAGAATAGAGAGAGTTTTGTTGTGGAATAGCCAGGAAGTCAATGTCACTGGGTCAGAGACTACAACCTGTTGGAGAGTAAGGTATAAGAATACTGGAAAAGTAGGAAGGGGCTGGGTTAAAATGGACTTTAAATGCCAAACAGAACAGCTTATCGAGTGGTAGGTGAAGAGGGACAACATAATGAGACTTGTATTTTAGAAAACTCACTTTGGTGGCTAAATGGAGAATGGATTGAGTGAGGAAGAGACTTGAAGCAAGCAGGCCCAAGCAATTATTGCAACAGATAAAGCACGAGGGGATGAGGATTTGGACCAGAGAGGTAGTGATGTCAAAGGAGAGGATGGGGCATATTTAAGAGATCTTGTTGTTCAGTCATTTTTCAATCATCTCTGGCTTTGTGACCCCATTGAGAGTGAAAGATAGTGAGGAATTCTAGGTTGGGAGCCTGAGGGACTGGAAAAAGTGTGTTATCCTCTACAATAGCAGGGAAGTTGAGAAAGGAGGATGTTTAAGGATTTGTATTGACAGTTCTTTTGTTTTTTGATGTTTTTCTATTAATGTGGTTATTGTGTAAATTAGGAGTTTAGCATAAAAGAGTCACTTGCAGAGCCAAGAAGTTCTGGGTTCTTCTGACAAGTACTAGTAAAATGATCCTCATTTTTCCATTGTTTTGAACTGTGCTTTAGAATTACAAGTTATAGAGAAGGTCCAGGTTGCAGAGAACTGATCCCAGTCCAGTTCAGAAGGTGCTAGCCTACACTGGTGAAGGAAATTTCCTCATCTGGGAGTTCTTAGAATTTCTATACTAATGAAATCACAGGTCTATTCTCCACGCACATTGTATAAATTGTTCTCTTGATTCTGCTTACTTTACCCTTAATCTTACAAGACTTCCCATAGCACTTTGAATTCTTTATATTCAGATTTTTTTTTGCTCTTGACCTGTATGTTTTCATTGATGTAGGCAATTCTGCTTAAGGAAACTCCTCTACTGATGAAAATTTTCCATTAAACTTATTCTTTTCACTTTGTTCAATTCTGCTCCAATAGATGGATATCCAGTTTGTTTCCACAAAATATACTACTATACTTTGTATACATATGGAATTTTCTCTTCTATCTTTAAACTCAGTGAAATATATGGTACATGCAGAGTAGTGACAACATTATACAATTCCAAATTATTTTTCAGAACAGTTGAATCAAATTACAACTTTATCCATCTTTCCATAAACCCTCCATTTTGGCCTTCTGTTACTTTTACAAATCCATGGTTCCTGGCTAATGGGTTAAAGGTCCTATTGTGCCTCTTCTATGTTCTCCAAGGTAAGCTTCTATTCCATATCACAGTGGGATTCCTCAAGGAAAATCAAGTACTCTCTTCTTTCCCTTTGTTAGCATTTCTATCCGTGGCTACTTTTACCATTTCCTTTTTTTAGTTTACCCCCTAAGACAAGAGTCACTGTTCATTGAAAATATTTTGGTGCCATTTTGATGGGAGATATATTGTTTCCTGCCATACTATCTTGAGAAAAATAGTCTTGAGAAAGATTAAATCCATTTCTCTTAAATCCAATGGCTCCTTCTATCTTGGTCCTTTGCCCCAAGTCTACCCTACTGGCAACTTCCTTCACTATGTGGTTAGCTGATTATAGCCCTCAATAACTGGAACATAAACAGGCTGTTTTTCCTGGATCCATTAATCTTGACAATTTGGAGGACAATCTCTCTCTTCCTTCTTGGGCTTATTTCTTAAGTCACTTTCTTACCATTAAGGGAATCTGAAGGACAAGATTTTTCAGAGAGATCCCACCTCCAAATTTCTTTTTACTTTTTAAATTAATTCCATTTCTCTGTTTCATCTACTTTCCTTTTTCCTAGTCTACACCATTCTTCACACTTCTTTGTCTCTTTATTTAGCTTTATGCCTGTCCCTTCTAATCCAGATGACTTTTCTTAGGAACATATATTCCTTATAAATCTTCATGGATAGGATTGGAGGGGATTTTCGTTTCCTGAGTCCACTTCTTGGTCTTATCCACAGAGATCTGTGAACCCTAACTTTATACTCATACTAGTTATTTCACTAACAGGTACTGGTCTGGAACCAACAATCTGAATCACTGGACTATTTCTCCATCACTAGCTTTGATACAGAACATTCTTGAATTCTTATAGATTGGACAAAATTCTTTATATATTTGAGATTTCAGACCTTTATCTGAGAAATTTTCTATAAATTTCCCCCCTTCCCCAATTTTCTACTTTCCTTATGATCTTGGCTATATTTGTTTTATTTGTACAAAACTTTTTAATTTAATGTAATCAAAATTATCCATTTTATATTTCACATTGTTCTTTATCTGTTGTTTATTCATAAATTGTTCACCTATCCATAAGTCTGGCAATATGTTCTACATTCTTCAAATTTTCTTGTAATCTCTCTCTAGGTCATATATATCAACAATTTATAGTTATACGAAAAATTACTTTAAAATGTTATTGATTAGAGAAATGCAAATAAAAGCCCCAAAGAGATTATTTTACATTTATCAGATTGAATAAAATGATTGAAGGAGAAAGTAACAATTGTTGGAGGAGATACAGAAAAATTGGGACTCTACTTCATAGTTGGTGTAACTATAAATTAATCCAACCATTTTTGAGAGCAATCTGGAATTATGCCCAATGAATGATTAAACTGCCTATACCCTTTGACCCAACAATACCACTATTAGGTCTGTTTCCAATGAGGATTAGTAAAAAAGGAAAAGAACCTATACATTCTAAAATATTTGGAATGGCTCTCTTTTTGATGGCAAAGAAATGGACATTGCAGGGATGTCCATAAAATGAGGAATGGCTGAATAAGTTGTGGCATATGATTATGATGGAATACTACTATGCTGTAAGAAATAATAAATTTGTTGATTTTAGAAAAACATGGCTAAACTTACACAAAATAGTGAAGAATGAAATAAGCAGAACAAAAAGAATGTTGTATACAGAAATAATAGTATTGTTTCAAAACAACAGCAACAATAACAACATTGAGGGATAGCTAGATGGAGCAGTGGATAGAGCCTGGAAACAAGAAGACCAGAATTCAAATCCAACCTCAGACACTTAACACTTCTTAGCTGTGTGACCCTGAACAAGTCAACTAACCCCAATTGACTCACAAAAACAAAAAAAAAATGAGTGACCAAGTAATTTTGATTATAAATACTCAAATCATCTACAAAGGACATGTGAAGGAAGATACTATCTGTATCCAGAGAAAGAACTGATCAATGGAAAGATATATAACATTTTACACACACTGACAAACACACACACATACACATACACATATACATATGCATATGTACATAATGTATATAATGGAAGTCATCTCCAGGATGGGAAGGGAGGGAAGAAAAAAGAAATTATATAATATTTAAAAGAAATAACAAGTTGTACATAATGTATTTGAGTTTCAAGAGAAAACATTTTTAATATTATCTTATTATGCTATGGGAAACGGTTCAATTTCAGTAGCATATAAGATATTTAGGGGACTTGTGTAAGATAAAATTGAAAATGAAGTTCAGGATTAAATTGTAAAGGTCACTGAAAATCAATCTATAACATATCTATTTTCTGATTTCACATCCACTTTCAGGCTGTTGAAACCTACCACAAAGCCTAGATAAGCACCAACAATGAAAAAATCAAAATGAAAAAAAAAAGATGTTGGGCATCAGGGAAGATAATGACCATATAGAGATAGAAGGTATTTTATTTTATGACTGGTTACCAAAGACTACTTATTTCAATATCTTTCAATTCCTATAGAGCTTGAAACCTGAGCTAATTGTTTTTTTTTTTCTTGCATGAAAAAAAAAGGCAGTGATCATTGGTAGACAACCTCACAGCCAGTTCTGCCTTTCTTGTTTTGGCAGTGAAACCAATTGTTCTTTTTTGTGTGGTGCTCTGGGTCTCATGACCTGAAGTCAAATTTTCCCATATAATACCCAACAGTGCCATGGAAGCAAGCTATATTAAACCATTTGCCCTCGTAAGAGGAAAAGGGAAAAGGATGCTCTTGCCAGCTTTTTAAATTAATTCTCTTACACTTGATTATAGCTTGCTTTGTCCTTCAAATAGAAAATACATGAAAGATATATATATATTATTTTAAAAGTTTGATCAACTACATGTTAAATTAAAAGGCTTATGTCCAGGTATGTTTGGGTTCATTGACTTCCAAAAACAGACTCATCAAAAATCCATTTCTCTCAATAAATCCCCCACAATTCTTAAATTCCTTTTCATTTCAAAGAAACACAGTCCTTATGTAATCTGATTCATTTACCCTTCAGTCACTGAAGTTATTTTGCAAGAGTCATTTCATGTCCTCTCTCTTAAGAAAAGGAAGTCACATTGTACATAGATTGAGTAATGGCAGAGTCCTGACCATATGGGAATGGTTCAAAGCCCCAAACCAATCAGGCCTCAAGGGGCACAAAGCTCCATGAAGTAAGACTCTGCTAATAGTAACTGTTCATTCTTTTAAGATCCCATGATTCTTTGAAGGAATGATTCAGCAAGAGTAATTGCATTGGCTTTTTCAAAAAAAAAAAGTTGTCTTCAAAGTGGATTTACCAGCACAATTAAACTGAGGTGCACAGGCATTCTGGTAATGAAATATGAGAACAGGCAAAATTTCCTTGGCTCTAAGCTTTGTTACAGACTCAGAATTGGATTCTGGCTAGAGTGGGGAGGGTGGATATCTCTGTCTACAGTTCTTGAGGTTTGTCAATGTTTCAACATGGCTCAGTTTGTTTTTAGTCCCACTCAAGAGAACAAGATAGATTAGAATGCCTTTCTTAGGAACTTGGGCTGAAATAATTTTGGAGTAAGCAGCCTAAAACTCTGGAACATTTGAGTTTGAGAGTTTATGCTTTTGGTTTCCAATACAATCTATTTCAGATTTAGTTCTGGTACATGTCTTGTGATTTGATTTCTTTCTTCCCTCAAAAAAGTATTTCCTTTAAGGACTAAACTAGACATCTCCACCCACCCTACCTCCACACTCCCATTTTAATTATTCAGCTATCCACTCTCTCACATTTCATTTCTCTATGAACAAGAATCCCATAAAAATTGTAAAAATGAGAGGTGAGGACCGTCTAACTTTCAAGCTCCTTACCAGCTCTATATCTGTGACAAAACAGATTCTTATTATAGAACAAGTCACCAAAGAATGCTATAAATATTTGGATTATAAGATTGGCTCACTAGGACAACCTTCCATGCCTTCAAAGAACATAGTAAGTACTTTGGTAGAATGGATGATGGAGAGACTTTGTTATGACTTGTCTCCATTCATTTCCTTGTGATGGGTTAAGGAAGTAATGACTGATGGTGAAAAAGGCTTACTGGCAAACTTAAAATATCAAGTTTATTTTTCCCATGCCAATTTTACTTATCATTGCAGTGGCACAAATTTGAAAAGTTTCAGTTGCTGACAAAACATTTGCAGTGAGCATATTCATTCAGTAAATGGTTAGAAGGAAAAAAGTAACAAATAGTGATAGTTGGTGACTGGAAAAGATTGAGACAGTTATTTGTCAATCTAATAACAACACATATATGCTTATTGTATTGTATGGCGATATATCCATGCCCTTGATAACAATCTTATAAAGACTTCAGAAAAGGAAGACATATTTGGGAAATTAACAGTTTATTTAGAAGATGGTAATGTAATGTACTGTAATGAGCAGGATGCACTCAGAAAAACCTAGAAAGACTTCCATAAGCTAATGCAAAGCGAAATGTACTGGTAATATTGTTGGATGATGATCTATAAATGACTGCTATTCTCAGAAAAACATTGATCTAAGACTACTCTGAGGACCTTATGATGGAAAATGTTGTTCACATCCAAAGAAGAAATTGAAGCATATTTTGGTTACTTTTCTTGAGGTTTTTTTTTTGAGGGGGGGGGAGGGAATCTATGTTTTCTTTTGTAATGTGACTTTTATGGAAATGTTTTGCATAACTTCATATGTGCCTTCTCAGTGGAAAAAATGAGGAGGGGGAAAGGGAGAGAATCTGGAACTCAAACTTTTCAAAATTAAATGTTAAAAATTGTTTTACATGTAATTGGGGAAAAAAAAATATTAAGTAAGAAGATGGTGATTAAGAATAGGATTTGGATTTTAGGACCACTGCTTAAAATTCAGAAATGACAGACTCCTTGGAACATATTTAATAAGGGCTGTTATGAATATATTTGCATTGGATATTGCAAAAAGTTATGAAAACAACTTCAATCTGAAATGAAATAAGGAAGAAATTCCCTATGCAATTTGTCAAGTTAGATATCAAAAAGAGTATATACAATGAATCAGAGACAATTCACAGGAAAGGAAATCCAAAAAAAGAAGCTTATAATTAAATCCATGGCTTCTAATGTCTACAAACAAGTGTATAAAATATGGATAATAAAAAAGTTGAACTAGAGTTCCCAGAACAGTAACAAAGGAAACTCATTATGAGAAGACAGGCATCACAACAGCAGTACAAACAATAGTTCAGTCATGAGTACAGTTGTTCTGAGATAGGTGAAGGATTGGTCCTCATCCATGCAGATAACAGGAAAGGCAGATCCAAGAGAAGAGACCCTGAGGGTGGGACTGACCTAGGACATAAGGAGTCCAATAACTATATAGTCAGCCTCTAGGAAGAAATAAGCATTACTAGGCAGGACTTTTTCCACCCGAGAGGAACAAAGCCTGATTGATCCTTAATGTTTAAAACTGTCTTTGTTTAATGGGATAAGAGCCATGGCGTGATCTTAGAGGAGTATAGTTGATTCAAAAGTTAAAAACATTAAAAAAAAAAGTAGCAGTGGTGCAGAGTAATCACATGAGAAAAAATAAGAATTTGAGGAAGGAAGCATAGTTGATGGTACATAGGTCAAGAGCAATGAAGGTGGGAACAGATATAATATTATCACTCTGGTGTATTAAAGAATACATGGCAAACAATAGGAAACTCACTATCAACCTGGAAGAGAGGGCATGATATGATAATGACAAAGAACATCAATCATCTGTCCATCTGCTAGAGCTTTGTAAGTAACACGAACAGAAAAAATAATAACTTAGGAAAATTTCATCCTTCAAAAGAATAGACTACCAAGAGACAATTACATTATAGATCTAATTTTCGCTTACCATGAGGAACTGGTTGCTTGAGAGAAATAGCAAGAATCTCTTGCGGATGGTGAAAGAGAAAGGGAATCAATCTGTCTTAGAAGGAATGTCAGAAATAAGCTGATACGCACCTTATATTTCAATAGAACACATTCCAAAATGTTTAGAGGAAGAATGGATGCAGTAGGATTCCATAGGCTAAAATTCTACAGAGAAAGTCAAATCAGAACCCTTACCCATCATAAGGAAATTCTTATGACTAGACATTATGAAAAACAATGACAAACAATTTAACTGAGGGGGAAAGGATGGGGTAGTTTCCTAAAAGGATGAAAGTGGAAGGAGAAGAAACTCAACAATCAACTTAGATTTTTTAAGGGCATGTACAGAAGAGAAAGACAAGAACAGTCAAGAGAAACTGAATACAAAAAATATGTATGGCAGAGTCCTTCAAGAAAAAGTGTTAAGAATACTCAAGATGAGAATGAGCAGTGTGTGAAGGAAAGTTAAAGCCAATAAAAATGGGTGGTTTTGAAAGGGAAAGAAATTTAACTGTTCAAGTGTTGTTGTTGTTGTTGTTGTTTTCTGTTCTTGAAAAATTATCTTTGGGCTTGTAAAAACAGAGCAAAAAATGGCTTAAAAGCAGTTGCTCCCCCAAAAGTAAGAAAACAGTAAGAAATAATGTGGATACTCTTATCTGAATTCATGTATACTAAAAATATTGGTGGACATAATTATTGACCCACTATTGGAGATCTTGGGAATGATTCTATAGAATAGAAGCAGTAATACAATATTCAAAAAAGGTAAACATTAAAAGTGATCTCAAAAAAACAGGAAAGAAAATTAAGTTTCTACACTAGAGTCCTATAAATGACATACTTTTGGGGAAAATATGACAAAATATTATAAAAGGTACAGTTAGTGAAATCTAGAAAGGAAATCAATGATCACAAAGCACAGGTAAAGATCATGGCTTTAGCAATAACAGATCTTACTGTATCAATATTGTTTCCTCTTTTGATATGCATACCATAATAGTAGATGAGGAATGTTGTAGATATGGTTTATAAATGTAAAATATTGTCTCTTTAGTGTACGATCATTTGATATAGACAGTTTAGTGCTGGATGGGGTAGAAAATATGCTTTTATATAAAGAAAAAACTATTAAAGAATATAAGATATTGATCCTTTCATAGATGACTAATTTGATGCCAGAAAAGAGAAGGGAGAATACATGGCTTGAGAAAATACTGTTTAAAAATATCTGCATCATATAATTTTCAGTTTGAATTTCATCAATTTGGGACAGAAAATGAAACAGAATAAATATAATTAATTATAAAGGATGTAGAGTGAGAAATCATTTGTATGTGAATAGTTCAATAGTTTAAAAGAGGAAAGAGAAAAATATTACCTAATAAAATTTAATAATATGTGGCATTGAAAAACACAGGTGTAAAGACACAAAATATAATAGATAACTCTTTAAAGAACTGACTAATGGGTAGTTTCAGGGTATTATGACCCCCCAGAAAGATAAAGAAAAAATAAAAATATAGAATTAAATAAATTGATAAAGAAACTGGAGTTAAAAAAAAACAACTCATGACAGCTTCTAAATGGGATTGTAAAAAAATATACATATTTCTCAGCATTATATGTATTTGTAGAGAAATTGACCATGTGGGGGGTGGAGCCAAGATGGCAAACTGCAGACAGCGTCCTCTGTGAGCTCCTGAGACCTTCCCTCAAACCCAGATAAATTGAGCCTCCGAACTGCTTCAGGAGAGAGGGCTCCACCAAACACTTGGACTACAACACACTTCTATCAAATATCTACTTTGAAAGAACTCCTGAGGTCAGTTTTAGACGGGCAGGGGATCGAGCAGCTCCCAGCACTCAGATGCCAGTGCGCAGCCGGGGTACAAGTCGGGGGCTGGGAAGGACCAGAAGATTTAAGGCTGCCAGGAAGTCCCTGGGAGACGCTTGGGCCACTTTGCTCTGCTAGCGTACAGGTGCTTTGGCAGGTCTACCTTTGATAAAGGGTGGATTGAGAGCAGCTGAAAGTGTGGTCCTAGTGTGGATCTAGAGAGATCAGCCCCAGACCGGAAATCAACTCGGCAAACTGCCCCAGGGCAAATTGAAATTGCTGCTGCTGCTGCTGCAGAATTCCCTGCTGGTGACTGATACCTCAGCTAAACATCATGAGCAAGAAGAAGAGAGCTCTCACCATAGACAGCTTTTATGGAGAGAAACTAGAAAAGTCCCCAGATCCTGAGATTCTGAAAACAATCCCAGATAAAGCCACAAAGGTGGACTTAAGCTGGTCTCCCTTTCAGAAGGCTTACCTGGAAGATTGCATAAAGAATCTCAAAAGAGAGTTAGAAGAAGATTGGGGAAATAAACTGAGAGCAGAGCAAGAAGGAAATATCGCCCTGCAACAGAGATGTGAAAAACTGGAAAACAAGTTTGGTGAATTGGAAAAAGACAACAATTCACTGAAAAACAAAATGAGCGAATTGGAAAAAATCACCAACTCACTGGAAAATAAAAATAGTGAATTGGTAAAAGACAACAATTCACTGAAAAGCAAAATTAGTGAATTGGTAAAAGACAACAATTCACTGAAAAACAAAATTGGTGAATTGGAAAAAGTCACCAACTCACTAGAAAATAAAGATAATGAATTGGAAAAAGATAACAATTCACTGAAAAACAAAATTAGTGAATTGCAAAAAGACAACAATTCACTGAAAAATAAAATTGGCAAAATGGAAAAAGAATGCAATGAACCAAAAAATTCAATTGGCCAGTTAGAAAAGGAGCTAAAAAAGATAGCTGAAGGAAATAATACCTTAAAAATTAAAATTGAACAAATAGAAATGAATGACTCAATAAGACTTCAAGAATCAGTCAAACAAAAACAAAAAAATGAAAAAATAAAAGAAAATATGAAATATCTCCTAGGGAAAACAACTGACTTGGAAAACAGATCCAGGAGAGACAATCTAAGGATTATTGGACTCCCTGAAAGCCACAATGAAAAAAAGAACCTGGATGCTATCTTTCAGGAAATAATGAAAGAGAATTGCCCTGATGTTTTAGAATCAGAAGGCAAAGTTGGCATTGAAAGAATTCACTGATCACCTCCTGAAAGAGACCCAAAATTAAAACCCCAAGGAATATCTTGGCCAAATTTCAGGACTATCACACCAAGGAAAAGATATTACAAGCTGCTAGAAAAAAAACAGTTCAAATACTGAGGAACTGTCATTAGAATTACACAGGATCTGTCAGCTTCCACATTGAAGGATCGAAGGGCCTGGAATCAGATATTCCGAAGGGCAAAAGAACTTGGATTACAGCCAAGAATAAGCTATCGATCTAGAATGAGCATCATCTTCCAGGGAAGAAGATAGTCATTTAATGATATAGGGGAATTTCACCTATTTCTAATGAAGAGACCAGATCTGAACAAAAAATTTGACCTCCAAACACAGAACTCTAGAGAAGTGTAAAAAGGTAAAAAGGAAAGAACTCTCAAGAACTATATCTCTACTAGGGGTATCATTAAACAATGGGGGTATAATTTGATTTTTCTTTGATAATAATGGAAAAGAAATTAGAGGTCGAAGGTATATCATACTGTAAAAAAAAGAGGGGGGAGGGGAAAGGAGGTAAAATAAAGTAAAAATAAAAAGAGGTAAAATAAGGCAAAGTTTCATGAAGAGGCATAGAAAATCTAATATAATTGAGGGAAAGAAGGGAGGGTAATGAGTATTATTACTCTCATTAGATTGGGCTCTAAAAGAGTATATCAGACACTTTTGATTTCAGGGAAAAACTTGGCTCTCTGTATAGAGAAGTAGGAGGGAAAGGAGGAAAAGAAAGGGACAAATTAATAGAAAGATTAGGGGAAAGGTGTAAAAAAGAGGGAAGGTTCTAAAGGGGGAAGGACTGTTAGAGGGAGGTGGTCATCAAAAACAAAATACTGGGAAGGGGGGAAGGGAGTAGGGGAAAGGGAAGAGAAAAATATAACTTTGGGTAAATAAGATGGCAGGAAATATAGATATAGTCATTTTAACTGTGAATGTGAATGGGATGAACTCTCCCATAAAATGGAAACGGATAGTGAACTGGATTAAAAGCCAGAATCCTATAATATGTTGTTTACAAGAAACACATCTAAAACATAGAGATACTTACAGAGTGAAGGTAAAGGGCTGGAGCAGAATCTTTTATGCTTCAAGTGAACAAAAAAAAGCAGGGGTAGCAATCCTTATCTCAGATCAAGGAAAAGCAAAAATAGATCTAATTAAAAGAGATAAGGAAGGAAACTATATTTTACTAAAGGGTACCATAGACAATGAAGCAGTATCAATACTAAAGATATATGCACCATGTGGTATAGTATCCAAATTCCTAGAGGAGAAACTAACAGAGATACAAGGAGAAATAGACAGTACAGCTATACTAGTGGGGGATCTCAACCTTGCTCTCTCAGAATGAGATAAATCAAACCACTAAATAAATAAGAAAGAAGTTAGGGAGATAAACAAAATGTTAGAAAAATTACGTATGACAGATCTCTGGAGGAAATTGAATGGTGATAGAAGGGAGTATACTTTTTTCTCAGAGGTTCATGGAACTTATATGAAAATTGATCATGTGTTAGGGCATAAAAACCTCAAAATCAAATGCAGAAAATCAGAAATAGTAAATGTATCCTTTTCAGATCATGATGCAATAAAACTCATATGTAATATAAGGCCAGGAGAAAATAGACCAAAAGTTAATTGGAAATTAAATAATCTAATCCTGAAGAATGAATGGGTGAAAGAGCAAATTATAGACACAATCAATAATTTCATCCAGGAGAATGACAATAAGGAGACAACATACCAAAATTTTTGGGATACGACCAAAGCGGTTATAAGGGGTAACTTTATATCTCTAGATGCTTATTTGCATAAAATAGAGAAGATCAATGAATTAGGGTTACAATTAAAAAAAACTAGAAAAAAGAGCAAATTAAAAACCCTCAATTAAATACCAAATTGGAAATTCTGAAAATAAAAGGTGAGATTGATAAAATTGAAAATAAGAAAACTATTGAATTAATAAATAAAATTAAGAGTTGGTTTTATGAAAAAACCAACAAAATAGATAAGCCTTTAGTTAATTTGATCAGAAAAAGGAAAGAGGAAAATGAAATTGTTAGTCTCAAAAATGATAAGGGATCTAAGAGAGTATATCAGACACATTTGGCTTCAAAGAAAGCACTGACCCTCCTTGTGGGAAGGTAGGAGGGAGGGGAGAAAAGGAAAGG
>JAJPUD010001314.1:298640-390033 GCA_023553655.1 Myrmecobius fasciatus | reverse complement strand
ATTAGTAGCATCTACTTAAAACCATAAGCAAGCATCATATTTAATGGAGACAAACTAAAACCATTCCCAATAAGATCAGGAGTGAAACAAGGCTGCCTACTGTCACCATTACTATTTAATATTGTATTAGAAATGTTAGCTTTAGCAATAAGAGAAGAAGAGATAAAAGGAATTAGAATAGGTAATGAAGAAACGAAATTATCACTCTTTGCAGATGACATGATGGTATACTTAGAGAACCCTAGAGACTCAACTAAAAAACTACTAGAAACAATTCACAACTTTACTAAAGTTGCAGGATTCAAAATAAATCCACATAAATCATCAGCATTCTTATTTATTACCAACAAAGCTCAGCAGCAAGAGATACAAAAAGAAATTCCATTCAGAATAATGGATGATAGCATAAAATATTTGGGAATCTATCTGCCAAGAAAATGTCAGAAACTATTCGAACTAAACTACAAAACACTTTCCACACAAATAAAATCACACCTAGTCAATTGGAAAAACATTAAGTGCTCATGGGTAGGCCGAGTGAATATAATAAAAATGACAATACTACCCAAACTAATTTACTTATTTAGCACCATACCAATCAAACTCCCAAGAAATTATTTTACAGATCTAGAAAAAATAGTAGCAAAGTTCATTTGGAAGAACAAAAGGTCAAGAATTTCAAGGGAATTAATGAAAAAAAAAAAACACAGATGAAGGTGGCCTTGCTGTACCAGCTCTTAAACTATATTATAAAGCAGCGGTCATCAAAACCATTTGGTACTGGCTGAGAAATAGAGCAGTCGATCAGTGGCATAGGATAGGATATCAGGACAACCTAGGTAATAATGTTAGCAATTTAGTTTTTGATAAACCCAAAGACCCCAGCTTTTGGGATAAGTACTCACTATTTGGCAAAAACTGCTGAGAAAATTGGAAACTAGTGTGGAAGAAATTAAGGCTGGAACCACACCTAACACCGCACACCAAGATAAGATCTAACTGGGTTTATGATCTGGATATAAAGAGTGATATTATAACCAAATTAGAGGAACATAGGATAGTTTACCTCTCAGACCTGTGGAGATGGAATAAATTTATGTCCAAAGAAGATCTGGAACTCTTAAGTGAACACCAGATAGATAATTTTTATTATATTAAGTTAAAAAGTTTCTGTACAAACAAAACTAATGCAAACAAGATTAGGAGGGATGCATCAAATTGGGAAGTCGTCTTTACATTTAAGGGTTCTGATAAAGGTCTCATCTCTAAGATATATAGAGAATTGTCCAATATTTATAAGAATTCAAGCCATTCTCCAATTGATAAATGGTCAAAGGATATGAAGAGACAATTTTCAGATGATGAAATTAAAACTATTTATAATCATATGAAAAGGTGCTCCAAATCACTATTGATCAGAGAAATGCAAATTAAGACAACTCTGAGGTACCACTACACACCTGTCAGATTGGCTAAAATGACAGAAAAAGATAAAGATGAATGTTGGAGGGGATGTGGGAAGACTGGGACATTGATGCATTGTTGGTGGAGCTGTGAACGGATCCAACCATTCTGGAGAGCAATTTGGAGCTATGCTCAAAAAGTTATCAAACTATGCATACCCTTTGACCCAGCAGAGTTTCTATTGGGCTTATATCCCAAAGAAATCAAAAAAGAAGGAAAGGATCCCACATGTGCAAGAATGTTTGTGGCAGCCCTTTTTGTAGTGGCTAGAAACTGGAAATTGAATGGATGCCCATCAATTGGAGAGTGGCTGAATAAATTATGGTATATGAATGTTATGGAATATTATTGCTCTGTAAGAAACGACCAGCAGGATGATTTCAGAGAGGCCTGGAGAGACTTGCATGAACTGATGCTCAGTGAAGTGAGCAGAACCAGGAGATCATTATTCATGGCAACAATACTATATGAGGATCAGTTCTAATGGACATGACTCTCTTCAACAATGAAATGCTTCAAACCAGTTCCAATTGTTCGGTGAAGAGAGCCATATACACCCAGAGAGAGGGATGTGAAATGTGGACCACAACATAACATTTTCGTGTTCTCTATTGAGGTTTGCTTGCATTGTATTTTCTTTATCGGATTATTCTTTCTTGTAGATACGATTTCTCCTGCACAAAAAATGATGCAACAACTATACATATATTCAATTTCTTAAGTATTCTAACATAATTATCATGTAGTGGATATCCTGCCATCTAGGGGAGGGGTGGGGAGTTGGGGGTAAAAATTTGTAACAGAAAGCTTTGTAAGGGTTAATGTTTAGGAATTACCCATACATATGTTTTGCAAATAAAAAAAAATAAAAAAATAAAAAGAAATTAAAAAAAAAGAAATTGACCATGTGTTATGACTCTGAAATGTAAAAAGGCAGAAATAGGGAACACAAATCATAATAAAAATAGGCTAAATCATAGTAAAAATAGAAGACACAGACCCAAATGTACACTTAAAAATAAAATTTAAACAATAAGTGGATCAAAGAGCAATTCATAAAAGCAATAATTATATACAAAAATTGTAATAATGAAACAAGATATCAAAATTTATGGGCTGCTGATAAATTAATCTTCATTGTTTCTTCATAATGGTAAAGCATTTCATTATCCATATAGATATAAAAACATATACTAACAAAACATAAAGGAGATTAATAAATTGAATATACAATTTTAAATAGAAAGTGAACAAAAACTCCAAAATATCCACTGATTTTTGTAAAATCATTAGGGAAATAAATATATGGAAAGCTAAAAACCTAAAGAAATGATAAATACTTCTAAATAAATAGATCTTTTGAAAAGGCTGATGAAGTTAATAAACTCTTAGCCAATCTGATTAAAAAGAAAAGGGCAAAAAATATAATCAACAAAAAAGTAAACAGAATGAAGCAAAAACTCTAAGCAAAACTTCCAAATTATCAAAAACAATTTTGCAAAATTAAATGTTAACAAAATTTAAAAAAGGATAAATAGAAGAAAAACTTTCAAAAATATAAAATATCCACATTAGTAAAAGCTCAAATAAAGGTCTTAAATAATTCAGCCTAACAAAAGGAAATAAAACTAGTTGTAAAAGAATAAGGTAGAAATAAGAGGAGGAGGAAGAGAGAAAAGGGGGAAAGAGAGAGACAGAGACAGAAATAGAGACACACAGAGAGAAACTTCTGATCTTTATGGATTAACAGGAACATTCTGTCAAATGTTTAAAGAAATATTAGAACCAGTGTTAAATAAGTTATTCTCAAAAATCAAGAAATCAAGCATTCTGCCAGACTTCTTTTATGAGAAAAATATGGTACTAATTTCTAAACCAGGGAAGGATAAATTAAAGAAAGAGAACTAAACCAAAATAATTAATGAATATAAATTTTTAATGTAAATAAAATTCTGTCAAAAGGACTACAACTATTAATCCAAGACTATACATATTTATTAGCATTACATGGATTTGTAGAATTGACCATGTACTATGATGCCAAAATATTGCAAATAAATGAAAAAAGGCAGAAATATTAACACAAATTCTTTACAGAATAAAACATAATAAAATAGAAATAAATTCAGCAAACACAAAAAGACAGACTCAAATGTACATTTAACTATAACTTTTAAATAATAAGTGGTTCAAAGAACAATTAATAGAAAATATAATTAATGTGTTCTCCCCCTGCTCTGCCAGATTCCACGTTACCAATTTATGGGCAGAAAGGTATGGGACTCTCTCTGAGTAGATATCAATAACTTGTATCTTTATTTTGCAGTGGCTTTTCAGTCTGCATCAAGGCCAAAGAACCAAGTGGAAAATCTGACTTCACAAACCTGATGCCAATCATCTTGTGCCCTGAAGTATGAGCTTTGCTTGGCCATAGGGGCTAAAGACATAGAAGAGAGCCAAGTTGCTGAACAACTGACCCTTTTCATGTAAAGCTCTTGACCCATATTCCTCAGAGCTGGCAGTAGAATTTATTGAGTGCTGACAGGGTGCTCTGCACTGCACCTAATTCAGGCAAAGATAGAAGCCCTAGTCAGAAGACTAGGCATGAAAACATTCAAAATAAAATGTTTTGCTTTGCTTGTTTCATGTGTCAAGTTTCTACTGTGTCTACGTGACACCAGACAGATGTGTGGATGATTCTCAAAGGAACTTTTTAAACACCTGAAATGTCACCATCTAATGAAGCATTCAATAAATCTGTCAAGAGAAGTCATTGTAATGAGACCTAGTCATTATGACATAATGGGCTCAGCATCAAGAAGACTCAATCATTCAATTAACATTTATAAATTATCTACTATATGCTAGACCCTGTCCTCAAAATATATCAAAAAGCAAAAAACAGTACTTACTGTCAAGGATCTTACAACCTAATGGGAGAGACACCCTAACTACTAGGTACAAACAAATTATAGGCAGGATAAATTGGGGATAGTCTCAAAAGAAAGGCACTTAGATGAGAGATAGCTATGGAAGGTTTCTTGCAGAGAGACTAGCTAACATTTGAAAAATTCAGGAAAGCTAGAAGACAGAGAGAAGAAAGAGGAAAGTTCCAAGAACAGGATACGGTCAATTAAAATGCATGTTTGAGATGTGGAGTATTATGTAGAAGACCAACAAGTAGGCCAATGTCACTGGACTGCATCTGGAATACAACGGGAGTGTGTGCAGGGAAATAAGTTGTAAGAAAAGCAAGAGAGTAGGAGGGAGCCAAATCATAAAGAGTTTTAAATCAAATTTTATAGTGATAAAAAAGCCATTAAAATACTGAATAGAGGAGGAGGGAGGTGGCATACTTTAGGAAAATCACTTTCTTTGTTTTTTGAATTTATTATTTATTTATTTTAACACTTATTTAAAATTTTTTTTTTAGTTCCAAAATCACTTTTTCCCTTTAGCTCCTCCTTCACTCACTGAGAAAGCAAACAATATGATCTCAATTATACATGTGAAATCATGCAAAACATATTTCCCTATTACCCATGTTGCCAAAAGAAAACAAGAAAAATAAAGTGAAAAAAAATTACTTCAACTTTAATTCAGAGTTCATCAATTCTCTCTAGAAGTGAATAGACTTTTTTATCATAAATTCTTGAGAAATATTTCAGATCACTGTTTTCATCAGAGTAGCTAAGTCTTTCTCACTTGAACATTGTTATAATGTTTCTGTTACTATGTATAATGTTCCCTGATTATTCTCACTTTCCTTTACATCAGTCTTAGCATTTTCTGAAACCATTCCTCTCCTCATTTCTCATACTATAATAGTACATCACAATTATATATAACAACTTGTTTAGCCATCTCCCAACTAATTGACATCCCCTCAATTTCCAATTATTTACCACCAGAAAAAGAACTGTTGATTTCTTTTAACATATAGGCATTTTCCCTTTTTCTTTGATCACTTTGGGATGCAAATCTAGGAGTGGCATTGCTGGGTCAAAAAGTAAACACACTTTTATAGCTATTTGGACATGGTTACAAATTGTTCTCCAGAATGGTCGGACAAATCAACAAGTCATTAGTACCCCCATTTTGTATATCCTCTCCATCATTTGTCCTTTTCCTTTTCTGTCATGTTGGTGATTTTGATAGGTGTGATTAGAGAAATAAAATTAAAATAGTTATTTTAGAATTATTTTAATTTTATTTCTCTAATCAACAGGAATATAGAAAGTTTTTCATATTGTAATAATAACTTTGATTTCTTCTGAAAACTGCACGCTCATATCCTTTGATCATTTATCAATTGGGAAGCAGATCTTATTTTATAAAATTGAGTCGATTGCCTATGTATTTGAGAAATTGAATCTTTATCAAAGAAATTTTCTGTAAATTTCCCCCTCCCCCCAGTTTCCTGCTTTCCTTCTAATTTTGACTGTGTTGGTTTTGTTTATTCAAGCCCCTTTTTTAAAAAAATTTATTTTTTTTATTTGCAAAACATATGTATGGGTAATTCTTCAACATTAACCCTTACAAAGCTTTCTGTTACAAATTTTCCCCCCTACTCCCCACCCCTCCCCTAGATGGCAGGATATCCACTACATGTTAATTATGATAAAATACTTGACAAATTGAATATATGTATACATATTTCCACACTTATCATTGTTGTGCAAGAAAAATCATATCTACAAGAAAGAAATATCAGATAAATGAAACAATGTAAGCAAACATCAATCGAGAGCATGAAAATGTTATGTTGTGGTCCACATTTCACATCCCTCTCTCTGGGTGTATATGGCTTTCTTCACTGAACAATTGGAAGTAGTTTGAAACATTTCATTGTTGAAGAGAGCCAAGTCCATCAGAATTGATCGTAATATAGTATTGTTGTTGCCATGTATAATGATCTCCTGGTTCTGCTGATTTCACTCAGCATCAGTTCAGGCAAGTCTCTCCAGGCCTCTCTGAAATCGTCCTGCTGGTCGTTTCTTACAGAACAATAATATTCCATAATATTCATATACCATAATTTATTCAGCCACTCTCCAATTGATGGGCATCCATTCAGTTTCCAGTTTCTAGCCTCTACAAAAAGGGCTGCCACAAACATTCTTGCACATGTGGGCCCTTTCCTTCCTTTATGATTTCTTTGGGATATAAGCCCAATAGAAATGCTGCTGGGTCAAAGGGTATGCACAGTTTGATAACTTTTTGAGCATACCTCCAAATTGTTCTCCAGAATGGCTGGATCCGTTCACAATTCCACCAACAACGCATCAGTGTCCCAGCCTTCCCACATCCCCTCAACATTCGTCATTATCTTTTCCTGTCATTTTAGCCAATCTGACAGGTGTGTAGTGGTACCTCAGGGTTGTCTTAATTTGCATTTCTCTGATCAATAGATTTGGAGCACTTTTTCATATGACTACAAATAGTTTTATTTCATCTTCTGAAAATTGTTCATATCCTTTGACCATTTATCGATTGGAGAATGGCTACTCAAGCACTTTTTAACTTTATGTAATCAAAATCATCCATTTTACTCAGGAAGATAAATTTGACAGCTGAATAGAGAATGCATTGTATATAAGTTCTTCACCTGATGGGGTTAGATCATTCCAACTAGAAATTGGAAGATTTCCATGGCTAATTGTTCCTCTAATAATGAGAAGGTTAATAATTGATGGACAGGAAAGACCTCAAGGATATAGTCTCTTTGTTATTCCTAGGACTGATATTAAAGCTTGAGATATTTTGGTCAACTTCTCCAGGACTTAATTATGTCTTGGAAAACCATCTAAATTCACAGAATCACATTTTTGATTTGGGAAGGATTTCCGTGATCATCACACCTCCCCCAAAAGAATCCTCTCTATAATATTCCCAACAACTTGTCATTTAGCCTTTTCTTTAAGATGGTCACTAAGAGGAAACCTCTCACTGTCCGTGGCAACCCATTTAACTTTTGTGGATCTCCACTTCTTAGGACAATTTTCCAAAAAAAAGAGCCTGAATTAATTTGTTTGGCTCTCCCATAGGACTATGGAGAACAAGTCTTATTCATCTCCCAATTGATAGACTTTCAGTATATACAGACAGTTATCATTAAATTCCCCCATTAGATTGTAAATTCCTTGAGGGCAGGAGCAGTTTTTTGCCTCTTTTTGTATTCTCAACACTTAGTTTTTTGTTATCTTTTGTAGGTGCTTACTAAATGTCTCTTTTGATTGGCAGGACTTTCCCAGACTCTTTGTAGGATCCTCCAACTGTTTCTCATATGTCAAAAGTTTGAGATATTTCACCATCCTGGTATATTCTCCTACTTATTGATATACTTCCTAAAATATCATGCTCCAAACTGGACATAGAGCTCTAGGTGTTTTTCTTACCAGAGCAGACTATATTGAGAGTATCATTTCCTCATTCCTGGAAGCAATGTCCCTCTTAAAATCTCCAGATCATATTTACTCATATGAGACTAATTTGTACTTTAATCATTTACAAGAGTCATAACTGCCAAAGGAATAGGTCAGCTATTTTCCATTCCCAGGAAAAGTAATTCATATTAACAGACTACTTTAAGGTTTTTCTAGCATTTTCCTTCAAATAGTTCTGTTTTTATTTTTATTTCACAGGTAAAGAAACTCAGGCTAAGAGATATGAAATGACTTGTCTATATAAAGCTTAAAAGATATTGAAATGGTGTCACTTGATTACAGTATTATACTCTCAATTAGGTAATGCAGTGGATAGCGTACTGGACCAGGAATGGGGAAGGTTCATCTTCCTGAGTTCAAATTCAGTCTCAGATACCTACTTAACCTTGTTTGCCTCAGTTTCCATAACTGTAAAATGACCTGGAGTAAGAAATGGCAAACCACATCTCATATCTCATAAGAAAACCCCAAATGGGGTCACAAAGAGACAGATTGCTACTGAAAATGTCTGAACAATGACAACAACCTATTAGTAGGAAACTCTATATAGGAAACTTGATAAGTTATGAAGGCTGTTTGTTGATCTTGTGATACCTGGGGTGTGAGGGTACATAGAGAATGCTTCATGAGTAACTGTATATAAAGATGAGATCAACGGAAAAAATCAAATAGCCATATGAAGGCTCAGCTAAGATGCAGTTGCAGGTTTGGAAGGGATATAAATCAATCAATCAATTAATCTAAAACAAATGGTTGACCTGTCTCCAGACTGATTTTACGATGCTCCATGAAGCATGTTGGGAGATTTCTGGGACCTGGTACTGCTGAATAGGGGAGTCACACAGTATTTTGCCCTTACCATATGCTTGTTCATATTTGGGGGCCCTTTGCACTAGTAAATGGTCTTCCATTATGATCAGAGACCTAACTTTGATTCAATTCATTTAAAATTCTTTGCATCCTGAACTGACACACTATTTTTCCTACTTTAATAGGCATTGACTCTCTGGATAAACTGTTGAGTTCAAATGGTCTTCTAGTTGTCTCTCAGATATGATTGTCCATATTCTATTTCTGTGCTTTAGGACAGACTGTCCTATTCCTGGAATGCTTTTCTTCCTCACCTCTGTTTCTCACAATCCCTGATTTCCTTAAACTTTTGGCTAAAGAACCACCTACTATTTATTCTTTTTTTGGTCATGTCTGATTTTTCATGACCCCATTTGGGGTTTTCTTTGCAGAGATATTGGAATGGTTCATCATTTCTTTGTCAAGCTCATTTTACAGATGAGAAAACTGAGGCAGACAGGATTAAGCCTAGGATCACATAGCTAGTAAATATCTGAGATTGTATTTGATGAGCCTTCCTTACTCCAAGTACAGAACTCTATCTACTGGGCCAACTAGCTGCCCACTTGGTACACATAAGATAAATACTCAAATATGCAAAAAGTACCATCTCTACTATAGAATGCATAATGATGGGGACCAATAACTATTTCATTTTTTGTCTTTTATCCCTATTGCCCCATGCAAGACTTGGAATATGGAAAACATGTAATAAAGGCTAATTGAGTATGTGATGTATTACAGTCCCCCTTCATCTTGGTTACATAAGAAAGATCATAATGTGTTAGAAAAGTTACTGAGACATGGGTTTCAATCCTGGCTTTGTCATTGACTTACTCTATGATCTTGGATAAATTCCCTTACAGAGTCACAATTTCTTTATCTGTCTGAAAAGGAAATTGGACTGAGCTCCAAAGCCCCTTCCAGTGCTCATATTCTGTAGTTCATATAGCCTACTATGTCAGTATCAACCACTCAGTTGATAATCTGATGGCTACCTATGACTTATTTTTTGTTTTGGGGTTTTTTTTTTGTTTGTTTGTTTTTGCTTTTTGCTGAGGCAATTGAGATTAAATGATTTGCCACACAGGGCATGTTAAATGTCTGAGACCAGATTTGAACTCAGGTCCTCCTGACTTCAGGGCTAGTGCTCTATCCACTGCACCACCTAGCTGCCCCACTATGACTTGTTAGTAGTCAAACTGTGACTAGCTAGAGATTTACTTTTAATTATCATGGAGAAATATTTGCTTTATTTTTGATTTATGGAATAAAACAAATATTTCTATAACAGAATATAATAAGAAGATGATTGCTCATGAAACTCCAAATCTGTGTACAACTTGCTATTTCTTTCAAATATACAACAAATCATCTAAATTTCTATTTTTTTTCTTTTTACCCCTCCCCACCTTAGAAATGCCTTAGGTTCACTTTGAATGAACCTTGCTTTGACATTTAATGGTAACACAAGGCTTAGCACTAAGTAACTTTCTTGACATGCCACCCTTTTCTTTTACTTTCTAGTCAGCCTATTAGATCTCTCAGAAAGAAAACCTGGGAACCATAAAGCACAGGATGACCCAAAAGTTCTAGAAAAGTTTCCATCTTTAACAATTTTAAATTGCACTAAAATTTTTGGGAAACCTTGAAGCCCTTGTTCCAGGGAAGATTTGAGAAAGACCAGCTCTACTTAGGTAGGTGTTTTGCATCAGTCTGAAAAAGTGAACAGCCTATTCCTAGGATGTGTAAATGCTTGACAAATGTTTGTGAAGTTGAATTGACTGCAGGAAAGGGGTGAGCAAGGGTCAGAACTAGACTAGTTTCTCTTCCCTTCCTCTCCCCCCCCCCCTCGTCCTCCCTTCCTCCTGTTCGTCTTCAGACAGGTCTTCACAGCATGGCTTCATTCTTTAGTTTGACATGAATTCCCAGAATATCACACACACCCATTTTCTACCATAATTGCAAAATCATACCTCAAAGCCAAATGTAAATGATTTTGTGTTATTTATGATTTGGGGTTATCCCAAGCTCTGCTCTAATCTATTATTTTAGATTGATGACTAACCTTACTTGGAAATATAAGTGGTATGACATAAGTCAGGGTTAACCTGAAAAGGGGGAGCTATGGCCTCACTGCATGCATCCTGGCAGGTTCTGTTAACCCTCCCCCAGTGCTCCATTTTGACAAGTTCAGGGTTTAAAACCTACTTGATGTGGCTGCTGTCTTATTGTACTAGCCTTGAGAATATATTATCATGGAATTTCAGAACTGGAAGTAAATGTTCAACTTGGCTTAAAATAGCTTAGAAATTAGTTTCAGAATCTCAAAACTGGAAGAGATCTCAAGACAGCTAAATTAAGCCCTTTGTTTCACAAATGAAGAAACCAGGAACTAGGTAGGTCAAGAGTGGAGATTTGAGATTAGAATAGAAGTCTCATGGCTTCCAGGGTTTATTGAGCCACACTGGCTCTCAATTGGATGGAATGGAGCTGGATTTTTGGCTGGATTGTTTTGTTTTAGGACCAGAACTGTGATTTCAATAGTGTAAAAATACTCAATTAGCAAATGATCATTGCTGTAATTTATTAATTTAGATTACCAGTTCTCCTTTTTGTATTCTTTAGACTTGTTTGGCAGTTTGTTAAAGCCTCCTCAAAATGATGTAAATTCACAAGTATAAAATGCATAGGATTACAAAGGAAATCAAACATTAGCAAAAATAAAGATGTAATTTTTTTCTTTCCAAATTCATAAACCCTTTGAAGTCAATCCATATACCCTGAGACAGAATCTACAATATGTCCCAAAAGTTATAGGGCTATTTTAAGTTATTAAAGGTTAAAACTTTACTAAAATTTGTGGCTCAAAGGTTTTCCTGCAGAGTTATCCTTTAGATCTAAACTTCATAAACTATGGGTTGCCATCCCCATGGGGGTTGTGTAACTGACTTTGGGAGTTGTAAGATCATGATTTATTGTTAGTAAATATTTAATTTGCATATTTATTTTATAATCCTCTATACCCGAGGTCATGTAAAACTTTCTCAGGTAAAAAGTGGAGAAGCTCTACTCTAGACCTTCTACAGAGTAAAAGAAAATAAAAGGTAGGTTATCAAAAAACCAAGTGTCTAAGAACTCCACACTTTAAGTTGCCTGAGGCAATGGGAGATGGCTATGACTTGTGCAAAGACTCAGGAGCTTGTGTCAGTTTGATAACTGGTCTTCCTGCCCCCAAGGTCACCTTTCTATGTTGTCTCCAGAGGGTGACTTAGATATAGTCATTTCAGTAACACCTGGAAAGTTCCACCCCCTACACACACACACACTTCTGTCCACAATTTAAAGCTATAGATTTAATACTTTGGCTTTTGGAAGATCCCAAGGCATTTCAGTCTTCAAGAGTTCTTTTAAGAAATTCACCAGAGCATCATGATGAAATACATGTGCCTTAACTCCCCATGAATCTTTCCATAGCACAAGAACCAACAGATGGAGTTGGCAAGAGAAAGTTTAGATTACATATAAATTCAATTGAATTGAATAAACATTAACTTTAGAAAATAGTGAAGAAAAAATTTTTTCTAATAATTATATGGAATAGGTACTGGACCTGTGATTTTATTAGTACAGGGAATTCTCAGGAAGGGAAATTTTCTCTACCAATTCAAGTTGACAGCTTAGTCTTCAACTCACAGTCTTAGAAAGCTACCTAGAAGACTGAGAGATTGTATGATTTACCTAGAATAACACAGGCTATATGTGTCATAATATAGACTTGAATCCTGGTCTTCCTGACTTTGAAGCCAGCCAACTGTGCTTTTATGCAACCAAGATGAAGGAAAGTTGTAACAAATCAGTTAATCTATCATTCTTCTTTCACCATGCTGCCTCTTTCCTATCAACTTTGTTAATGCCACAGGGAGTGGAATGTCTTAAGAGATGGTGGTTTTCTCCTGGTTGAAGGCGTTTATACAAAGGCTGAATGACCTAATGTTGAGAAGGATTTCTTTATAGACTGGACCAAATGATATTTCAGTGCACTTAAATCAGCAAGCATTTATTACGCTTCTACTATATGGTAGGCAGGATTCTAAGGCCTAGAATGTGAAGAAAGACAAAATCTGTCACTAGGGAGAATGGTTCTTAGGTTGTTTCTTATAAAATATAGTGAAGTAGTAAAAATTTCCCAGGACCTCCTGAAATGGGACAGGACTACAAAGTTTTTGAGTTTTCTTTTTCACGATAGCAGTGAAAATGAATACAATTTTAAAGCCAAGAGATCTCAAATCCAGGTGACATAGTTTCAAAGACAAGAAATCCCTTACCCTTCTTGTTATAGACTCCTATGATTCTTGGCAAGAAAACTGGAAGGCACACATTGATATGCAGCAACAAATCTAAGTTGTATTGACCCATGTTGCAAAGATGACTGCTCCTGTAGCTACTCCTAAGGATGAATTTTGTTTCCTTTTGCCATAATTATGTTCTTGTTTGTCTTTACACCTCAAAGATTAGTATGATATCAAGCTGGTGATGCCATGACATGCAAATGAAATGAATTTGAGGACTTCAGGGCTGTGCAAAGTCACCTGCCTCACTTTCCCCTCCAGAACCATCTGGGTCTATTGACAAGATATAGATCAGGATGACTGGAGAAGACCCTGAATGCAGTGGGAGGTCTTTAACATGTCTCAATTTGACTGAGGCAATCAAATCAGTGATTAAGGCTAGGTCCAGATAGAAGTAAACCATACACTTTAAACATATTAAGTTAGATGAACACACCCAGCCATCCTTTTAATCATCAGTTTAAGTACTTGTCTCTTTGAAGCCAAGTTTTTAGTTTGTCCAAGGTTCATGGCTAATACTCTAAATTTGGGTTGAGGTTCTAAGAACAAGCTGGCATGGGGTCTATCCCTTTGAGAAAACAGAATGGACCTTCTTCCATGATCCCTAGTTAGTACCTAAAGAAGAAAAGCCACATTGACCACATTTAGAATCCTGGAATCCTCCCAGAGTTGTGTACTTTGAATTGAAATTGAAATGGAGGTGATGGCCAATGAATTTGGGGAGAGTTAACAATAGACAATTTCCTGTATTTAAAAAAAAATGTTTCTAAAAGGGGTCACAGGGGGTTTTGGACATTAAATCCCTCTTACAAAACAGTGTTTTGACAAATCAAGCACAAATGAATCAGAAACATACGGCTTACATTTCCCTTAAAATAGACCAGGATTTAAAAATTAAGGGGGTAAAGGGCTTGGCCAAACACATTTTAGATTTGTCAGACCTGAAATATTTGAAAAATAGCTAAATCTATTTGTGGAACCCAGAGCTTGCAGGGTTCATCCACTAATTGAGCTCAAATGAACCTGTTTCCTGTAACTCTCCCTTTACCAATGACCCCTAGCCCTCAATAATCACAATGGAACAATCCATTGTCGTCAGCAAAATGTTCCATTACATGAGACAAATCTATGCCAAAATCTGGTTTTCTGCCAAACCCAGAGATTTGATTGGCCAAATATATTGTAGAATCACCATCAATCCATAGATTGACTAACATTGAACAAAGATAGGGCTTTAGCTAAAGAGACTCAAGGCTTTCCTTCTAAACCCCCAGATCCAGAGGTAGTATGAAAGTGTTTCTAGGGTCATATAGCCTGTTGTGTCATTTTAGAGTGGGTGTGGGAAAATGTCACTGGGCTCATAGATCCATGCTTGAAAGTGTTGAAGATGAGTTGCTTTTGACTCAGCAATTAGCTCCCAACCCATACAGCTGTTCAGTGAGTTGTATGACAGTGATGTAAAGTAGAAGTGAAATGTGGTCTAGGAGAATCACATTCAGTAACAGTGTAATACAACTCCAGAACAGCATGCACTGTGGAATGAGTGCCAACTGGAAGGACCGCTATTCTTGCTATGGGGGTGTGATGCTGTTTAGTTTGTGGGAATCAAAGACAAGTTTCAAGCACACATTCAGCCTGATTTCCAACTCCTCCCCCCAGTTCCTCAGAATTTTCTATATATCCTCTGCAATGGAGAGATCGATGACCTTGAAACAAGAGGAAAAATGAAGCCAAATCTAAGTTTCACCATTTACTTTATAACTTTAAGCAAATTGTTTCACCTCAGTTTCCCTATTAGTAAAACAAGGAAATAGGACTAGATGCTTAAGAGGTCCCTTCCAGCTCTGAATCTATGATCACAGGAAACCATTCTTGGCCAAAGATGAGGGTGTCTACAGGTGTTGGTGTGACTCATTCCTTCTTTCCACAAGTGGTTGTTGAGTGCCTGACTTGAGTAGGCAATAGAGAAGAAATGGGATACAGCTTGACTCTCAGAAGTGATACTTCTCAAAACCCACCACCTTTTGCCATGCTAAATTGAAGGAATGGACACTACTACTTGTTGGTCTGGGCCTGAGATTTTACTTGTCTAGGAATGCCCTGGTAAAGAAATTACATCCTCCAATGCAGATTGGTGTTCTGCAATATATGGTCTCGGAGAGTTGCTTAGGATGCTGAGAGGTTAATTGAATTGCCCTAGATCAGACAGCCAGTGTATTTCAGAGAAATGACTTGAACTAAGATGTTCTTGACTCATACTTTCTTTCTATCAATTTTTCTAGGCTGCTCCTCACCTTTTTACGCCCATTTTTATAAGGGCTTAATTACTCTGCTCTAAAAAAAACTTGTTTGGAGCTTATTTATTTATTTCCCCCCCCTCCCTGCTTAGTCCAAGTTTTTCAGTAAACTTTGAATGTTTAGCCATGATGAGCAGGGCAAATTTTGATAGGAGACATCAAACCACTCTTGGTAGATGTGAAAAGTTGTCAAGTATGAAATCAAACCACTATGGAACATTATAACCCAAAGGGATCTATGTCATCACCAAATCCAACCTCTACTTTTTTATAGATGAAATTTACACTTCTTGTAGTCATGTAACATGCTTAAGCTCACACAAAATGTTTTAACCTAAGGGAATAAATAAATCTAAAGGAAAACTAAGTTATTTCATCTTGCATGGACATCGCTTTATCTAATGCTAGTGAATCTTAAGCCTTTGTGATAGTTAGACTTTATCTCATATGCAAACTGTGTCCCTCACCTGGGATCTTTATTTCAACCTCTTAGAAAACTTGGCTTTTTTCAAAGTTGGTTAAAATGCTACCTCACACATGAAAAATAATAACTAAAACGTTCCATAGTATGTAATATGTGCCAGACATTGAGGTAAGGACTTCACAATGATTATCTCATTTGATCATCACAACCATCCTGTCAGGTCAGTGATATTATCTCCATTTTGCAGCTGAGGAAATGAGGCAAACATAAAAACAGTTATTGTCTGAAGCCAGGTTTGAACTGAGGTCTTCTTAACTCCAGCCCTGGCACTCTATCCACTCTACCACCTTGCTGTCCATAAGTACTCTCTTTATTCCCCTAATGGCTAATGCTGCCTTCTGAAATACTTCACATTTATTTTGGACATGCTACTTTTCTCCAATAGAATGGAAATATCTTGAGGACAGGGTCTTTTCTGTTCTGGTCTAAGTAATCTTAGTGTTTAATAATATCTGGCCTGTAATATGAGCTTGCTGAATCAGTGAGTGAATACCACTCATTAAAAAGTGCCAGATTGATCTAGATTGGGTTGACATGGTACTAAAAAAAAATAATGGATAAAAATATAAAAAAATAATCTGTAAAGTTGGTGGCCCAAATTCTCCAAGGAGTATGTTCATAATGTTTATTAAAAATAACTGTGCTTTGCTTCTTCAAAACAGAATATAGTGAAGAAAAACAACTACCAGAATTTCTGATGAGAGATAGATGGATAAATTTTCCTTTCCCTGAACTCACCAAAATATCTCAGGCTACTTTTCTAACACTTGCAGTTTGGCAAAATCCAAATTACATTTATTTATTTTTTTTGCCAAGTAATTTTCCCTTTCACTTTAAAATTGATGTTTTGTTTCCAGGAAACGTGGTCCATATGTTTGATTCATAGACACTGAAACTCATCAGAAGACCATTTTTGCCAGAACAAGTTGGTGTCCAAATATGACTTTAAAAAAAAATCTAAACTTTACTACTTTAAACTAGAAAGTCAACTTTTGCCAGCATAAGAGAAGAAAGCAAACCAGAAAAGATGACGTTCTATTCTGAATTTCAGAAGAACACAGGAGGTGGATTTAAATTGAATCTGCTTCATTCTACTATTAAGTAACCACTACCATTACATACAAAACTGATAATGATTCTTATCCAATTGCTTTCAGTCCCATATTTAATCTAAAGACTGCTTAAGAGCCAAGCATATTTATATGAGCAAAGTTCATCTTCCAATCAACAGGAGATTTTCCCAGTAAGAATATTCAGAGAAGAAGATAGTAAATCAGGTCTTGTATGTTGGCTGAGTTTGTAACTTTTAATTATTTTAATTCATAGCTACGTGACCACAGCTCACAAGTGAAATATAAGTGCTTGTCCCAAAGAATTGGTTCAAATCCATATGTGAGATGAGCCAAATAGATTGAAGCCAAGGAATAAACACTTGTGTGGGTGTCCTCCTCTCTATGCACAAACTACTCATATTGCTAAGAAATTGGTAGCCCCACCTCCTTTGGATGCTTGGGTTTCACACACAAACCAATTGACCCTGAGAAGATGATTACAGAAAGTTTCTCAAATCTTAACCCAACCTGTGAAATTTATAGTATAATTATCCAGATAATTTACCTTTTATGTTTGGGAAATCTTATGCCTAGTGAAAGTGACCTTAGTAACAATTTAATGATATCTTTTCAATACATAAATTATCAAGGATATGAACAGATAATTTTCAAAGAGAAGAAATACAAACTATCAAAAAATGTGCAAAAACATGCTCCAAATCATTAATAATTAGAGAAATGCAAATTAAAGCAACTCTGATGTTTTCATTTCATACCTATCTGATTTATCAAAGATTAATGAAATAAAGGAAAATGACAAGCATTATAGAAGATGTGGAGGGAGAGGATGTACTGATACAATACTGATGTACTGATGGTGAAACTGTGAATTGGTTCAACCATCCTGGAAAAAAGCTTTGAACTATGTCCAAAAAGTCACTAAGCTATGCATATATCCTTTTATATAGCTAACTATAACACTTTTAGGCCTATTATCCCAAAAGGTCAAGAAATGGAGATAGAACTTATATTAGCTCTTTTAATAATAACAAAGAACTGAACACTAAGAGGTTGTCCATCTATCAGGGAATAACTAAACTAATTATGCTATATAAACATCATGGAATAGTATTGTGCCATAAAAATGATGAAATCATTTCAGAGAAATCTGAGCAAACCTTTATGAACTGATGGGGAGTTAAATGATGATTAGAAGAACAATTTATACAATAACCACATCATTAAAAATATTTGAAAGACTTGAGAGCTAAAATCAACACAAAAGCCCAAGCATAATTTCAGAGGACAGATGATGAAGCTTGCTCTCTGCCTCTTGAAAGAGAGGTGATAGATGCAAAAAGTAGAACAAGACAATCATTCCTTTTTTTAATTAAAGCTTTTTTATTTTCAAAACACAAGCATAATAGATAATTTTCAACATTCACCTTCACAAAATCTTGTGCTCCATTTTTTCCTTCCATTCCCCCCACTCCTTCCCCTAATACAGCAAATAATCCAATATGCTAAACATGTGCAATTCTTCTATACATATTTCCACAAATATCATGGAACTCAAGAAAAATCAGATCAAAAAGGAAAAAATGAGAAAAAATAAAATGCAAGCAAACAACAACAAAAAAGTGAAAATGTTATGTTGTGATCCACACTCAGTTCCCACACTCTGGGTGCAGATGGCTCATTGGGACTGGCCTGAATTATCTCATTGTTGAAAAGAGCAACGTCTGTCAGAATTGATCATTGTATAATCTTGCTGTTCTGTGTACAATGTTCTCTTGGTTCTACTCAATTCACTCATCATCAATTCATGTAAAAACATTTCTGAATATAATCTGTATGGGAGTTAATTATTCTTTTTTTTCTATATGTATTTCCTAAAAGGGTTTTCTTTTCTTTTTTTCCAATGGAAGTTTGGGAGTGAGAGCTCAAAAAAAAGATAGGAATGGAGTAAGGAGAAAAAAATATAAAGAGGATCACTAAAGCATCTTGTTAAAGAAAGTAGGAAGGACAAATTTGAAAGCTATTGCTTCAATTAATTAAATACATAAAAAGAAAATGAAGCTGAATATAACAGAAATCAAAACAATTATATTTACAATTCTCTTTCTTTGCTACTATGTATGTGCAAATGTACATCTTATTTGGTGTTTAAGTTTAAAATGAAAATTAATAAAAAAAATAAGTTGATGGCATATTTAATAATATCTTCTGAGCCCTGGTTATGAAATTATGTGGACCCATCCACTGGGATTAGATCCTAAAATGCTTCATGGTATTTCAAATAGAATGTTGATCTCTACCTATTCTTTTGTAAATCTGAGACCTTAATCTTTAATTATCTCGCCTTGCTCATTCTATCTCTAAGCATTGAATATACTTTACTTAACTCAGACTCTGGACTGATCCTATTCCATATGTCTTGATTTGCTATCTGAACACTGACTTCAGCAGTGCCCTTTGGATGTGTAGTACCCACATGCTCCTTTTCTTCTCACTAACCAAAAACATTTTTCATTTATCCCTAATGTCTGTTCAATGCTTTGTACCTAACAAATGCTTAATTAACATTTGTTAAACTAGATTGAAGTGAAGTAATATGGACTTCTGGGTATTCTGAATAGTTTGAAGATATCATTAGGATCTGCCTCTAACAGGAAAATGTATATTATGAATGAAAAAGTGAATGGAGGTATTTTAAAGAATAAGTGTATTCAGGTAAAATGATGCTGAAAAACATAGATGTAATGAACTAATGGATATTTTAAAGACAACAATAATCAAAGAGAGAATTGTAACATTATTTTTATAACTATAAATATATGGCATGAGTTGGAAGGGATTTTAGAGGTGAGGTTGTCCAACATACATCTGACTGAGGATATATTTTAAAACAGGTATCAAACATGTGGCCAACAACACTCTGGAGGGTTGCCTGAATCGGATTAAAATGTAATTGGGAAATATTCAACAAAATAAATTAAAATACAAAGTAACATAAATAATTTTAATTTGTGGTTTTCTAAGTCAATATGCAGCTGCAGGGATCCATTTCTATTTAAGGTTGATACCACCATTGCATAACATTTCTGGCAAGTAGTGCCTTTTCTTGGAGATCTCTAATGAGAATCACGCCCCCCCCCCCCCAAGAAAAAACACATATGTAGCTCCTGAAGCAGTCTAGCACTCATGAGACAAGAAAAAGAAAAGATAAAATATCCAGAGAAAATATCTTCTTGTAAAGCCTATTCCAAAGACTTGGGAAAATAAATAGTAGAGAAAATAGGGCTCCTAATGGACCTGCTTCCCTCTTCAGTGCATTCTCCACACAATTATTGAGATGATATTCCTAGAACACATCTGATCATATCATTTCCCAGATTAAAAAATATCTAATTTCCCCCTATTACTTTTAGGATAAAAGACAAGCAGCTCACTCACACGGAGGAAGAACTAATTGGCCCTGCACCCAAGCAATAGTATTCAATGCCTCACTGCTCCTAAACCATCAGAACACTTTGTTCATCAGTTCAGCTTCCAAAGTGTCTACGAATTCAAGCTTTTAAATTTCTTAAGCTTAGAATCCTTTCTTGACAGTTCCCTTATATTATTATTCTTCATGGATTTGGACTCAGGCCAGCTTAGATCTTGCCTTTGACAATCCCTTGTTTTTAGGGACTTTCTAGTTAAAGATTAGTAAATAAGATACAAGGAGCATCTAAATGGCTCAGTGGATAGAGTGCTGGAACTGGAATCACCAAGTTTCATATTCTGCATTCAAATCTGGCCTTAGTCACTTACTAGCTGCATGATCCTGGACAAGTCACTTAACTCTGTTTCAGTTTCCTCATCTGTAAAATGAGCTAGAGAAGGAAATGGCAAACCATTCCAGTATCTGGATAGCCAAGAAAATCCCAAATAGGGTCATGAAAAATCAGACATGACTGGAAAATAACTGAACAACAACAAAATAAAAACACAAGATAATTGTACCTAAACATTAATTACCTGTATCTTGCCTATATAATGTATCATCCTTTGAATTATATGTGATTAGTAAATATGTTTATTTCATCTATGTAAAAGTTCTCATTTTATAGCAAAACATAATTGAATTGAAATGATGTCATTTTGGGATTACATTTGGTCTTCAAAGAGAGCAAGTCCATAAAGTTGCCTGTGATAAAAGCTGAATGTTCCCCTCCTCCTGTCAGCGTTCTAATGTGTTTTGGAATCACAAATTATTGAACTGTATATTCTCTTTTATGGCCAAAGCCAAGCCATTTGCACAATAGAAACAAAACCCATGATAGGTTAAAGTAGGAGCACTAATATGAATATGTGCATGTCTTTTCCCTGTGTGTGAGCACTGCACACAAATACCCAAAGCTCACACTCTGTAGCCTGGAAAGGACTCTTGGTGCTCCTTTTTCTCCCCTTGCAATGACCCTTAAATCTTCACTTAAGAAGATAGGTCATCTCTCTTTTCTTCTATTCTAAAGTCATACAAAGATAAAATTTGCATTGCTACCATTGTCACCAGTACTACTGGGAGATGGGGTTGGGGACTGGGAGCTGGAGCCCTAGGTGTGTTTGGGAGGAGGGGAGAATAAATCAGCACCAGGACCAGCATCAATCTAGAGACTGGTATTTACAGTGTTTGCACTAATTTTGGTCTTAAAGCCGTTAAGCCACCTTAAAGCATTTAAAGGGCTATTATGAGAAAGTGGGTTTAGCCTTATTCTGCTGGATCCTTAGAAAGCCAACCTAAAAACAAGGTGTAGAAGCCACAAAGACAGATTTGGGCTTGATGTAATGGGAAAACAATCTAACAAAGAAGAAGGTATTAGCAATAGTGGGAGGGAAAGACAGAAACAGGAAGACTTCCCGAAGAAAGTGGTACCACTTGAGCTGAATTTTGAAGGAAGCCCAGGATTCCAAGAGGCAGAAGTGAAGGACAGCATTCGAGGCAGGGGTCACAGTTAGCACAAAAACATGGAGATGGGACATTGGAGCATCATGAGTAAAAAACAGCAAGAAAGACTGGATTTTAGAGTACTATGAGATGAGTAATATAAGAAAACTAAAGTAAAAGGAAGATGACATCTTGTGAAGAATTTTACATGACAAACAGAAAAATAATTTAATATTTCCTTCTAGAGATTATAGGGAGCCACTAGAGGTTTTTAATTTTTAAGGAAGTAGGTTGCCCCTAAGGACAACTTTCCTCTTTCCCACATAAGTTCACTTACCTATGTGATAGCAAACTCCAAAGACAGACTCTAGGACTTACATTTCTATACTTCCCATAGCTACCCTTTTCCTATTGCATTTGAATTTTTTATTGTAGTAGTTTATTTTTATGCTTTTGATTGCCTTATTTCTACAAGCAACCTGATGCAATGTATTTAATCACAGTCAGTTAGATTAAACATAATAAAATATCTACAACTTTGGGAATATTCCCTGAATGGGGTAAATTACTATGTCATTATCAACCATTAACAAGTGAACTCAATTTGTCATTCTCTAAATCTGGAATACTCTGCCTGCTCTTGTCTACCTATTTAACCTCTACCTATCTCTATCAGGAGTTCTTTCCATGGTTTAAGGCTTATCTCAAGGACCACTTGCTTTAGGAATTCTTCTTTGCTTCCCATACCCTCCACTGTATATTTTCTCCCTTCTCTGAATTCTCATAGCATCATGTATCACTCTTATAATACTTAGAGTTCTTATATATGTCTTAGTTCTTTTATAAGACTGTGAGCTATTTTTAGCCAGGGACCATGTCTTATACATCTCTGTATTTCCCGTAAGATTAACAATGATGTGCACATAGTAGATGTCCAATAAATGAATGAACAAATATGAATGATAAGGTTTTTTGCTATAGAATTTGGATATTGTTTAAATTGTTACAATAAGGGATTGGTACATTTTTAAAAATTTCATTTATGTAGAGAACTCCTAGGTGAGGAAATTCTCTTTGTCAATGAAGATTGGCAATTTCTCTGTAACTTGTAATTTAAAAGTGTAGCCCAAAGCACTTAGAAGTTAAATGACTTGTCCAGACTCACAAAGCCAGAAGCAGGATTTGAACCCACATATTTCTGGTTCTGAGGACAACTCTGTCTATTAAGCTTCTCACAATTCATGAGTGTTGATATCAAACACTGTGACAGTTAATGGTCTTTGAAAGTTTATACAGATAAAATTGGAGCCCTTCTAGACTCTAATAGTACACTAGTAAATGTTTATCTACCCAGTCTGGGGTGGGGAATAGGGCAGTAGAGAATGAATGTAGACAAACTAGTAAACTTAATCTGCATCATTAATACTTTATGCACCATTTTCTTAGGTCTAGAACTCAAAAAGAAATCAAGCCCTGATCACACTGACAATTTAAAAATCAGTTTATCTGAGTTGGCTCCAGAACGCCTTTGTCTTACAACCCAACTGGTGATGACTCCCATGTCCCCTCCCCTCTTCTCTGACAATGATATAATTTTAAGCCTAACATTGAGCAAGCATTGAAATAGTAACAGCTAAATTCGGTCTTGGAAAAAATGTGCAGGTGATACTGGCATAAACTCTGAGTTACATTTCCAAGTGTTCTTCCATGTCTTGAGAAGTTAATCAGGCTAGGATTTTTGTCAGAGAATTATTAGAATTACTTTTTAAAATTAAATAATGGAGCTATATTCACTCATGGATATTTGTTAAAATTTTGTTTTCTATTCCTCCTTCATCAGGGGAGAGAAAAAAGTGACAATTATTTGAAAAAATAATAATAAATGAAGAAGTCTCTAAAAATCAGCTTTCTCTATAGCGCAAGAATTTTCTGAGATTATGGAAGCTAAGTAGTTTTTATAGACCACTTAAGTAAAAGTTCCTTTATATATGGAACTGCATTAGAAGCATTAAGGCATTTGATGTCTTCAATAGTCAAGAAGGCAGCCCTAAAGTAGGCTCTACTATTAGGTGGGAAATGGAGAGACCAGCAAATGGAGGATTGATGAGAATGTTACTACTCAACTTGCTTTAACCATTTCTCATATCTTCTGAATGATCAAATTTCAGATAATCAACAAGCAATTATTAAGCATCTGCTATATGATGTGTACTGTTTCCAGCCCTAAAGATACAAAAAAAGGAAAAATATGATCCCTGCCTGCCCTCAAGGAGGACACATTCTAGTTGGGGATACAATTCACTAACAGATATGTATGTAGAGGATGTATACAGTTTGATTTGGAGGTAATCTCAAAAGTCATACATCAACTGTGGGAAGAACTGGGACAGACTAGCTAAGGAAAGTGGGATTTGTGCAAAATCTTAAAGGAAACCAGGAGACAGATCTAAGGAGGGGGAGCAAAAGAGGATCAAACATCTGTGTATTTTTAAATGCATCTATAAACAGGGAGAATGGGAACTTATCCATGCTCAATATTTCCCTTCCTGTGTGAATATGGCAGTCTTCTGGAATGATGTTAGGGAAAGGCATGATTCATTTTAACATTTCTAAGTGAAACAATAATCCAGCCTATCCTGCAGAGAGAAAGTTCTGTGGTTATGCTGTGGCTTTTTCTAGGCTCTTACTCCTGAGAAGGGCTTAACATGGCTTCAGGACTTGAAGGTTTGTTAGGATTTCCCACGCAGATTTGAGACTGTGGGTTTGGTCAAAGACCCAATGCAGTCTGAGCTTAGAATGAACTTGGATCTGCCATCTGTGGCTGTGGAAAGGGTCTCTGAACTGACATGGCCAGTTGTGAAAAAGTGAGATAGACATAAGGCAGATCCTGGGCAAAATTGAAAGGAAGCAAGGGATGTTTTGTACATCCTCCCCACATGTTCTCATTTTCCCAGACTACCAAATGCATACTCAGGTCATCCTATCTTTGAAATCTCTCCTGCCTTAATGCATACCCTCTTGGAAAATTCTCAAAGTATATATGACCCCATATTGGTTTGCCCACCTTAGTATTCTGCCCCATACTCCCATTCTTTTCATCAAGACCATGCTACTATTGTGTCCCCCTTGTCTTTTTTCCACATCTCATTCTTTTTTTTTATTTTAAATTTTTATTTTATTTGCATAACATATGTGTGGGTAATTCTTCAACAATAACCCTTACATAGCTTTCCGTTACAAATTTTTCCCCCCAACTCCCCACCCCTCCCCTAGATGGCAGGATATCCACTACATGTTAATTATGTTAAAATATTGGCAAATCGAATATATGTATACATATTTCCAAACTTATCATTGGTGTGCAAGAAAAATCTTATCTACACAAACGATATATCAGATAAAGGAAACACAATGTAAGCAAACATCAATCAAGGAGTATGAGAATGTTATGTTGTGGTCCACATTTCGCATCCCTCCCTCTGGGTGTATATGGCTTTCTTCAGTGAACAATTGGAGGTGGTTTGAAACATTTCATTGTTGAAGAGAGCCATGTCCATCAGAATTGATCGTCATATAGTACTGTTGTTGCCGTGTATAATGATCTCCTGGTTCTGCTCATTTCACTCAGCATCAGTTCACCACATCTCATTCTTAACATACAAGTCACTCCTTGTAACTAATAATTCCAAAACTAATAATTAATACACTAAATCGATTCATGTTAATTTGCTGAAAACAAAAGCTGGAGGAGACTGTTCCTTCATAGCTAGTTATCATATACATTTTAACAGTGGCTTCCTGGAGATACTCTCCCAATTTGGCAATTGTACCAAAATAAGTAAGTTGGAATCATAGAATGTTAGAGTTAGAAGGGACCTAAAGACTAACCCCTTCATATTACATATAAGAAAACTGATGCCAAAAGAATGAAGTAATTTGTCTTTGGTTAATTATCAGCAGACCTGGAAATGGAACCCAGATTTCCTGACTCCCAATTCGATATTCTTTCCATTATATATCATGTTACTTAGAAGGTAAGAATTTCAAGCAAGGCAAAAAGACAGCACTGGTGCTTTGGAGAAAATAGAGAAACCTTCTATGATATTCTATAGGTAGCCACAGGGCTCTTTTCATTCATAAGGATTGACAAAACCTGGGGTCCTTAATGGGGTGTCTATAAATTTGAATATCTTAATGTATTTGTTTTCACTCCTTATTGGTTTCCTTTGTAATCTGAAGTGTTTTATTTAATGCATTTGAAAACCTTATTCTGAAAAGAGATCCATATTCTACACCAGACTAGTGGGGAGATGGCACAAAAAAGACACAGGAACTTGTCTGGTGTTGGCTTGGAGATCTGGGATGCCAGAGTTTTTCTTTGTTGCTATTATATTTTCAAACTGATCCCATCCCTAATTGTTTTTATCTTCCCCTCCTAATTTTCTTTTCTGAATTTCAGATTTTCAGAGTCTTTGTGATACTTAATAGAAGGCATAGTGAACTAGGAATTAGAAGAGCTCTGCCCTAGGCCTTGGGCAAATAGTTGCTGAGAGGCTTATATTATTGAAATTTCCCATTGATATATTTTAACAATATGGAAGAGAAAAGGAATAATAATTGATTCCCTTTTCTGCCACCTGCTGACATTCAGGTCTAATCAGAATAACACTTTTTGGAAAACAGAATACAATGATAACTATATAACAGAATTAAAGATGCAATTTATTTTTAACAGGGTAGTACTTTCATGATTAAAATCTATCCTGTTGCTTAAAGGAGCAGGATATACCAAGTAGTCTCCAATCTCAGACAAATCTCAAAATGCTGAAGGTGTAACTTTTCTTTCAGTGTTCAAGGCAAGCCAAGGAGTAGGATATAGTAACTTTAAGAAAAGAGAAATTAAATGCACGTGATTGAAATATCTAATAAAATTAGTAGGAAAAAGACACAAAAGAATTCTCTTTTTTCATCAAAGGTTGCATTCTGCTACTATTATCTCCTGATCCCTAAAATAATTGGAATCTCACCCCCTTCTCTATTGTTCTTAATTCTGAAAAGGAATCAGCTACAGCTCTTTACTTCTTTCAAAATCTTGGATAACTTCCCATCAGCCAATAGATTCACTCCTCTCTACCCACTATTGAATGAAACTGGAATGAAAATCATGATGACTTGGTCTGCTACAAACTTATTTTACATAAACTCAACAAGACTCTTATGGCAGCAAGGTTAAGAGAATGCAATTAAGGGAATGCTTATTTTGGAGACATTTTTGGCTGAATGATGAGAATGAAAGTCAGCTTGCAGAAGATTAAGAAGAGCGTGAGAGGAAAAGTGGTACCACCAAGTGTAGTCAATTACAAAGGGGAGGAGAGATGTAGCTAGCAGAGATGGTCAGATCAAGTGAGACTTTTTTAAGAATGGAGAAGACATGAGTGTATTTGTAGGAAGCAGGTAAGGAGTCAGTAGATAAAAAATGAAAAAAAGATATGGTAGGGAATGAGATAAAGAGGGATTTTCCTTGGAAAGAGGAGCTATTTTACTGTATGGTACAGAAATGAAGGGTAACTAGGTGGGGTCATAAAATAGTGTTGAATCTGAAATGGGGGCTAAGATAACCCCAAATGACATCACTAAGATTCAAATATGACTGAAACAAGTTAACAATAGCAACCTGAAGGAAGTTAGGAAGCAGAGATGAGAAAGGAGATCATTGCCCATATGGTGGATCAGCTGGTGAGAAGGCTGTTATATGCAAGGAACAGGGAAACCAGTGTCACTGAGGAAGGGGAGTAAAGAAATCTAAAAAAAAAGTCTAGAAAAGGGTCAGGTTACTATAAGCTTTTGATGTTAAGTATATGATTTTATATTTGATCCTGGAGGTAATAAGAAGTCATTTGAGCTTCTTGAGGAAGGATATTGATTTGGTCAGGCCTACACTTTAGGATCATCACTTTGACAGCTGAGTAGAGAATGAATTGCAATAGGTAGAGACTTGAGTCACAAAAAGGAATTAGAAGGCTATGACAGTACTTTAGGACTTATATGGGGGTAGTAGCTATATAAGTGAAGACAATGGGATATATATGAAAGGTATTTTAAAGGAAGTCATAATAAGATTGAACAAAATATTGTATTTTGTGAGATAAGTGAGAATAAAGATTCAGGAATAACAATGAAGTTGCGAGTCTAGGTAACTGGGAAAATGCTAGTACTCTTGATAGTAATAGAGAAAGGAAATATATTAAGTTTGCTTTGTGATATAATTAATTTGAAATGTCAGTGGAACAGTCATTTTGCTCAATTGATAATAGAACTACTTCTGGAGCTCGGGGCTAGATTTAGCCTCAGGAGTTAGAGCTAGATATATAGATTTGGGAATCATTTGCATAGAAATCATAATTGAACTAATGGAAACTGATGAAATTACCAATGAAGAGTTGCTGTTCAATCATTCAGTTATGTCTAACTCTTTGCCCTCCCCCCCAACCCCCATAGATCCTATTGCCCATAGGATTTTCTTGGCGAAGATACTAGAGTGGTTTGCCATTTTCTTCTCCAGTGGATTAAAACAAACAGGATAAATGATTGGTCCAGCTAGCAAGTATCTGAGACAACATTTGAACTTAGTTCTTCCTGATTCTAGATCCAGTGCTTTATCCACCGAGCCAAAACAGAGGGAAAAAGACTTGGCGCAAATATCTCATTATTCAGTCCCTCTCCAAATAATCTATTATCACTATAACTTGTATATGCACATAGCTGTTTACATATTATCTCCCTCACTCTAGTGAGCTCCATGTTTCTGCCTCTCTTTACAGCCTTGGAACTTAGCCAAATGGTTGGTCCATTCATAGAAAACACATGGTAAATGCTCATTGACGACTCTTCTTTTGGCCGCCTTTACTTCTGAGCATAGATGACTTAGTAGAAACTCTGCCCATTTCTGTCTCTTTTGTATCTTTCTCATTGGCCAGAATTGATCATAACTCTTTTTCTTCTCCTTTTCTCATACTTTCTCCTCTTCCTCTTCTTTCCTCATCTCTTCTGTTTGGTTTGAGGCATTGATCTGGGAAGCCTCATGTTATGTGAGATGGTCCCAAAGGCTCTATGTATAGTACATATTTGTAATCTAATTCCATCCAATATAAATGAATATTTGCACGTCAATTTTTCAGTAATTGTTAAGGATGATATTCTCAAATTATAGAAGTTGTTTGTTTGGTTTACATGACTATATTTTAGCTAGGGCTTTTGAAGAAAGCCCATGTGCTTGAAAAACCTTATTAAATACACCTTCTTCTTTGAAAAGTCTTGTCTTCTTAGTTGACAGTCAGCCTACCATAACATTCCATAGGCTAAGGGATCCATAGGGTTGATGTTGGCTGAGAAGTGGAGTCAACTGATTGCTGAAATTCCTTTCTGGTACAATGTCTATAAACACTTTCTTCTCTCATTAATAACAGATGGTGGAAGGAAAATAAGACCTTACATTCAATAGATGCTTAACTACTCTAAGCCTTAGTTTCCTCATCTCTGAAATGGGTGTAATAATACTTGTACCTTATCTGGTACCTTATCTAGGATAAGATTAGATACTATGTGGAAAGAAACATTTATCCATAATATAATTAAGAATTTGGCCTATGATTTCATTGATCTTGAAGCTCCCAATGAGGATCCCTCTCCCTGTCTCTCTCCCTCTCCCTGTCCCTCTCCCTGTTCCTCTCCCTCTTCCTGTTCCTCTCCCTCTCCCTGTCCCTCTCCCTGTCCCTCTCCCTGTCCCTGTCCCTGTCCCTCTCCCAACCCTTTCCCTCTCCCAGTTCCTCTCCCTCTCCCTCTCTCTCTCCTTCTTCCTCTCCCCCGATGTCTTCCCTCCCTCAACCTTCCAATCTCTTAGACTGGAGGAAGGTTGGCACCTTTTCTGTAACCTACTGTCTTAGGGAGTTATGGAAAAATGCCAGACATGTTAGGAACTTCTAATGAAAAAAATTCTTTTTTTTTCAATGCCAAGTAGCAACTGTTCTGTGTCTTAATCTTGTCTGGAGGCCCTGAGAGACTAAATAATTTGCCTTGAGTTGCAGAGCCACTTTATGCCAGAATCATGTCTTTAAGCCAGATCTTTCTTATTCCAAAGAGAGTCCTCTCTTCTCTGTTCCACGCTGCTTGTCCCACTGAGCCCTACAGAGGACTAAATAAATTCTCAGAGGAACCAGGGCTGTTTCTAAGAAAAGTTCAATGCACCAGGTCTTGTTCTCTGAGATTCCATGGCTTGTATTTTGAAGGAACAGGAAAGAACTAACAACAACAAGAGCTGGGATCCATTCTGGACTTGTTTGGCTTTCCTCTGGAGCCTAATTGTCCAAGTCAGTAGGGCCTCCAATGTCTCAATATCTTTCATCAAGAATTTTTGGCTTAGGTTCTGCAAACCTAAGCAAAGTGGCTTCATTCTGCTTTGGTAGCAATGTCCTGGGAGTGAAACTGCAGAAACTCCTGGGCCCTTCAGGCAAAAAACAGAGCATGGCCAACTTAGCTGGCTGTGGTTCAGAGTTCGATGCTCAGGAGATAAGTGGCTTGCTGAGTCATTAATATTTCACAGACCCCTAGTTTACTCTCTTTGCTCAGGATTCTGACATGTATATGCGTCTGCTAGCTCCCTGCCTTAGCTGCCACCCTGCCAAGGGTTTGTGGCTCCCTTCTGAGAACTATAGTTTCACTTATTCATCATTATAGTAAACTGTTACATTAGCACATTCAGATCAATAAAGAACCATAAGTTGCTTTACCATACACAATGAGGATAAAGTGTTTAAAAGAAGTAAAAGGCAGCATAACACAGTAGGAAAAGTACTGGTATTGGAAGCCAAAGACCCAGGTTCTAGTCTAGGCTGTCATACTTAATACTATGACCTGATATAGGCAAATTACATCCTTGCTGAACCCCAGGTTATCCATCCATGAAAAGAAAATAATACTTCAATGGTTTTTCATTCTTATTGAAGTGGGTGTTGCCACCAATGCCAACAATGCAGTTCTCAGCCTATTTTGTGGTGAGTCCATCTCCTTGTCCATTTGCCCATTTCAGAATAATGGCAACCCTTACACCTTTCTCCTTGGGTAAGTCCCTGTTTACTTGTTTACTTGACTTCATTCACAGGGGGTCATGAGGAAAGCATTTTGTGACTGTGCATTTATACACATGGTTGCAAAAAGGGATTTCAAGGCTCAGGTAACACTCTTTCCCAGCCAGCAGTTGTAGGGATCTTTTAACAAGTGGCTGATTAGAAACAATGGCTGATTGACTCTCACTCAGTATAAATGTGAAATTTTATCACAAAGGAAAACAGCATACATCATGTCCTAGCTTTGGAAGCAGCTTTAAAAAAAATACACAGCCTGTATACTTCACATGGGTTCTTCTGATTCTATTCCTTTCCCAGTGTTGTCTGGAGACTCTTTCTTGGAAATACCAGTTTAGAAAAGACTCTCAGTAATGCTTCTCTTTGCTCAGACCAGGACTCTTTCAGTTCTTCCTTCCTTCTCACAATATTTCACAATATCACAATTTACTAGCTCCTTGATACCATGGTGTTTTCTATCCTCATTGGAATGAATGTTCCTTGAGGGCAGAGAATGCCTTCATTGCTTATATTTGTAACCCCAACATTAAGTAGTATATGACACCTAATGAATGCTTAGTAAATTCTCTCACTCTTTCTTTGTCTCTGTCTTTCTCACACTCTGTCTTTCTTTGTTTTTGCCTCTGTCTCTGTCTCTCTGTCTGTATCTCTCTATCTACCTGTCTTAATCTCTTATCTCTGTCTGTCTCTGCTCTACTTCTTTCTGTGGCTCTTTCACTCTCTCTGTGTCTATCTGTCTTTGTCTCAGTCTCTCTCCCCTCTCTCCCTTCTCTCTCCTCCCTCTCCCCCTCTCTCTCCCCTCTCTTTTCTTCCTCTCCCCCCTCTGTTTCTATGCCAAACTAAAGGCAGTATAAGAGAGGGGTGGGGAATGGTTTATTTTCAGGGCTTTTGGGTTCAGGATTCTGGGTCTAAAGAGAAATTCTTGAGGTGGTGGGGGTAGTGATGGTAGGCTGATTGCTTGGCACGTGCTGTCTCCCCTTTTCTCCCCCTCAAGGTCAAATGTAGATTCAGCAAGGTTGACTTGTCTAACAAAATTATCTCTCTTATTACATCCATATCAAAGTTTCACAGGATTTTAAGTGAGCAAATTGGGATCACTGAAAAGCATGTATGACTTTCCAAATAAGATATAGCCAAATCTCCATTTCAGTTCTGAGTAGGGAAAAATAGTTGAAGAGAAAATGAACCTTTGGATAGCTTGGCATGATACTCCAGTAAACTAAAATTATCCTAAGAGTATTTTTATGAGAAACTGATGGGAAACACCTTGTTAGAGGAAAGCCTTTTAGCAGCTGGAATTTGTTTTGCTGACCCAATAGCTTTTTTTGAAATAAACAAACACTAAAAGCACCAGGAACTTCAATTTTTATATCTCTTAAGTTGTGTGACTATAAATGTTGCCTGATGCAGAAAATTATTATGAAAGTCTGTCAATCAGTCAATAAACATTTATGAAGCACTTACTGTGTGGCAGGCTCTGTGCTAAACATTGTAGATTCAAAGAAGGGAAGATACAGTCCCTGATCCCAAGGAGTTCAAACTGTATTGGGGAAAGAGTGGCTAGTTATAATCAAAATATATACAGAATAAGTTGGAGATAATCAACAGGGAGAAGACACTAAAATTAAGGGGGACTGAGAAAGTATCCTGTAGAAGGTGAAATTTTAACTGGATTGAAGGAAGTCAGGAAGTAGGGATGAGGAAAGAGGGCACTCCAGGCTTGGGGTCAGCCAGAGTAAATGCCCCAAGTTGGAAGAGAGAGTGTCTTATATAAGAATCAAAGTATAACATTTCTGCTATGTTCCTCCTAACACACCTGGAAATTTCTGGGAAGTTGAGTTTCTTTCAACTTAAACTTGAATGGTACATTAAAGAAGCTCTTGATCCTTGTTCACATTACAAAAGGAGGCAGACTTACAAGGCAATGTTTTCTCCAAAAGACAAAGAACAGAAAACATAAATATAGAAAAATTGCAAAAGGTGCCAGGACAAAATTCCTAATTTATTTATAGCTAAAGTTGGAATAAAAAGATGATTTCTTTCCCTCTTAAATCTTCTATAGTCTGGTTTATATATAATTAAAATGCAATATATCAGGATATAATATTAAAATAATTTTGGGTGCATTTATTGTGCTTACACAATTTTTTCTTGATTTTGCACCTTTGAAACAATGAGATGCTTCGATTTTACTGTGTAACTTAAAGGGGTGGATTTTATTATTTGTTTTTTCCTAATGTCTAAATATAATTTTTGAAATTATGATAGAAGAATCATGATGTAAGAGGATTGAAAAGATGTGATAGGATAGCAGGCTATGAATGGCTTTGAAAGACAAATGTCAGCCTATTCCCTTCTTGGCATTTGTTAAATATGATAAATATGGGCATAGTTCTGAGCTCCCAATAGTCTCCAAAAAGGAAAAGAGGCAACAGAAGAGACTTTAACAAATGCCAACCTAATATCTTCCTACCTCAAGAACTGGTGCTTTATCCACTGTACCACCTAGCTGCCAATTTCAGGCCAGTTTTTTTTACAACTCTAATTACATCAGAAAATTTGATGAGCATGCCATCTATGTTCTCATCCAAGCTACTGATAAAAATATTAAGCAGCATGAGGCCAAGAATAGATCTTTATTTTATTCTACTGGACACCTTCTGCTACCTTCATTTTGAACCATTAACAGCTACTCTTGTCATTCAGCTATCTAACCAGCTCAGAATCCATTGGTTTAAATATAATCTAATCTTTTTCCATCTTCTCCTAAAATGGCTTTCCTCAATTTTTTTTTGGCTAACATCCACAACAGTCTCCTCATCCACTATTTTAGCAATCGCATCCAAAAAAATAAATGAATAAATAAATCAAGTTACTTTTTAGTGACCCCATCTAATCACCACTTCAATTTTAGATGACCAACTAATGTCCCAAAGATCAGTGGAGAATTTTCCCAGAAATTGAAGTCAAGTTCATTGCCTGTAATTTGAAGCCTTCATTCTCTGTTCTTCATCTATAAAATGATAATAATAATACTTCCCTCATAGAGTATTTATGGGAGTCACATGAGATAATGTAGATAAAGTGCTTTGCGAACCTTTAAATGATCCAGAAAAGTAAGCTGTCTACATTTGCCAGGATTTTGCCATCATGGCCCTCAAAATGTAATGATCTCCCTAAAGGAGTTAGCAGTCAGAACAAGAACCCACAGTCTCTAGTAACCAACAAAGCTGCAGATTAGCTGACTCCCTCTTCCTGATCCTACAATCTTCTGTACATGTACATCACAGAAACAGGCTTTGAAAATTCCTACTTGGATTTTCCTTCTTCATTCAGACATCTGCTCTCAATCTGATCCATGCTCCATTTTCCTTCTCTCTCTTGAGCCTCATTCTATTTCACTTACTCCAAAACTGTTCTAGCTCTGTCACAAGCACACCCCTGGGTGGGCTTTTGCACCATCCTGCCAACAATAATTACCAAAATTTTGTCTCTCTGCTCTTCTATGAGGGAATGAAGAGGGATATTGCATCTGGGCAATGGCATCTTCCCCAAATCAGTTTCTGCTTTACCCAACATTCTCAAACTTAACAAAAATATTTAAGCTGAAAAGACTGTGATCTTTTCCATTTATTCTATATTCTTGGTAACCTCAACACTTCCCATGGGTTTAATTATCATCTTTAGGCTCATCCATGACTCAAAGATCTATATATTCAGGCTCAATTTTGCTCCTGTACTTCAACCTACATTACCAATTGTCTTTTGGATATTTCAAGCTAGATGTCCCATAGGCATTTTAACCCAGTATGTCCAAAGCAGATGATACCCTAAAATCCATTCTTCTTCCAAATTCTTTGTCAAAACCATTATCATTCTTCCAGTCTTACTATGTTTGTAAATGTAGCATTATTCTTGAATTTTTAATTCTCCACCCCTGAAATATCCAATAAGTTGCTAAATAATATGTGTCCACTTGATCCCTTTGGCTTATTCCCACATTTTCTGCCTTAGAGAGAAACTCAGAGGATCTTTCTTTCCCAGAATGTTTTTTGGGAGGAAGGAAGGCAAACAAGACCATCTTAGTCTCAATTCTTACCTCGTCTTTAATCACTGAATGGACATTGCCTCAGACAAACTGAGACCTAGGAAAATACTTAGCTTAGGCCACTAGACCCAGATGGCCCTAGAAGAGAGAATGAGGTTGGTGACTGAACTTGCAACCCAACATATCACTCTCCTAATGTCATTGGTCCTCTTTGAGAACAAAAGATGTAACAATAAACAGTACTGCCTTAGTGTCCATATTTCCAACAAAATTATTTCCCTTAAGCACAAATCTGAATGTTACTCCCCTACTCAACCAACCCCAGGGGTTCCCTATGACCTTTAAGATCAAAAATACACTTCTCTGATTATCATTTAAAACATTTCACTACCTTTCCTCAGCTTATCTTTTCATTCTCATTGAATATTATTTTACCTCCCTTACTGTGTGACCTACTCTTATAGGTCTTTTTTATTTCTCATTTACCACATTCCATCTCTCATCTCTATACATTTGATATGACATGCTCCTATGGTCAGAATGTCCTCCCTCTTCCCTACTACTATTACTGCTGCTGCTACTACTATACAGTCTATCTATCTATCTATCTATCCATCTATCTATCTGTGTATCTATCCATCTATCTATACATACACACACACACACATATATATATACACATATACACACACATATATGTATAAATATACAGTATATAGTACAGTGTATATATATACATATATATACACAGCACAAAATTACTATATACTTTTGCTGCTACTGCTGCTTTTACTGTTGCTGCTGCTACTACTGTTACTACTTCTACTAGTTTTGCTGCTATGACTTCTACTATTACTATTTCTGCTACTATTACTATAATTGTTGCTGTTACTGCTCCTATTGATGCTTCTACTATTTCTACTTTTGCTGCTACTACTACTGATACTATTACTTCTACTATTACTACTGTGGCTGGTACTATTATTACTATTATTGCAACTGCTGCTACTTCTACAACTTCTGCTACTATTACTACTGTTTCTGCTGCTGCTGCTACTGTTATTACTGTTGCTGCTACTACTCTTATTGCTGCTACTATTATTGCTACTGGTGCTCCTATTTCTATGAAACTTTTGCTGCTGCTATTTATAGACTGCTTTAAAGTTTTCAAAGTACTTTGCTTTACAAATATTATCTCAATTTATCTTGTCAACAATCCTGGTAGGTAATTACAGTTGAGACAGAATTTAAATAGCTTGCGTTGGGTCACCCAGTTAGTCAGTAACTAAAGCTGGATTAGAATTCAGCTTCTTGATTCTAAGCTTTAGCACTATCAACTGTATTGCCTAACTTTCCAGTGGATTCCCCTATTCCTTCACAATGTAGCTCTTACATTACCTTCTACATGAAACCTTTTCTGATCCCCACAACTTCTACTGTGCCCTTCTTCTCAAACTACCTGGTATTTAACTATTTAGTATTTTTCTCTTTATATCTATTATGTATTATAGTTTCTTCATCTGTACAATGAGCTGGAGAAGGAAATGTCAAATCACTTTAATATCTTTGCCAAGAAAATCCCAAAAACGATTACAAGGAGTCAGACATGACTAAAATGATAGAACAATTATCATGTATGTATTTTGTAGTTATGTATTAATTGTATGTATGTACTTTGGTAATGGATAAGGATCAGTACTTGGAGTAGCTCATTATTTTATTACCAACAAAGACTCAGGGAACCTGTTTGGGGGCTTGTATGATGGAATGGGCCTTTCACTTCCCAAACACAATAAACATCTTATTTTCTGCAGGGGTTTTGCACAGTGATGAAAACCCTTTTAAGTGTCTAATGGAGCTAGAACCAGGTATACATATAGAAGGCTCAGGTGGGTGATTTTTTTTTTTTACTTTCTTTATTGGTGACCTTCAAGTGAAAAAGAATTCTTATGGGTCACCAGGTGGGGAAGGCATCTTTCTAAGAATATAATGCCTATTAACTTATGCTTCTTCTTTCCTTGTCTTGGATATCAGAGTCTCTGAGGCAGAATGAACCTGAAGGTTTGAAGAGTAATCAGAGGTCCCACCAGCAATCAGTAGCAGTAGTATTTGGTTTCAGTGAGGTGGGGAAGTAGGGTTCAACATGTAGAGCATATACAGGAGGGTCTGTGTTCCAAATGAAGTAGCACATGATTATCTCTTCTCTTACTCCATGTACACCTTGGATCTTCATGAGTTGATCTTCCTTTCTTTCCCTGAACATCAGGAAGGACCCAAGAAATTCAGAGCTCATTTTGGTAGACTATGATCATAATGAAAGGATTAAGCCATCTTGAAGCAATCCATTCTTTGCTGTGTACCTTGTGAGCATCAAATAAAGGGGTTTTTTTTGACTGAATAATTGTTATGCAAGTTATTTTAATTTTCAGCACAGATTGGCTCCAATATCATGAATAATTGAAGTTATTTAGAATGATGGCGATAGAGCATCCAGAATACTTTCCTGCTTTGTTTCCTCTTCACTTGAAGTTCCAGAGAGGCATCCTCCAGTCGTGGTAATAAAAATGTGGTATTTAGTAGCAGAAGATTTGTGTTCAAATCTCATTTCTACTGCTCATCAACTGGGTGACTGGAAGTTCTCTATAGCCTTGGCTTGAGAGGCACCAGATTATTTTGGTGCAATGGAAAGAGCCAACTTAGAATCATAGAACTTGGTCTTTGGTTAATGAAATCTGTATCCCAGTTTCTTCATATATAAAGTGGGGGAATTATAATAAATGACTTAAAATATCCCTTCCATCTCTTCATATGTGATCCTATGATTCTCCTACCTTCCCATTTGTGTATTTTATCTACTTTGAAGTTTCATTCTTCTCTACCTGGCTTCAAGAATCTATTTGAGCCATCTGCCTTTATACACTCAATTCACAAATACCCATACATGTATTCACATGCAAATATGCATACATATGGATTGGACCAATGATTTCATTCCTACAGGAAATTGCTGAATTAAGGCAGCCTCTCTATCAATGTAAACTGATCTGCTGTCTGCAGCTTCTGCCTACAGCAGAGCAGGTTATATGCCCAGAGCCATTTCACTAAGTAACAGAGGCAAAGTCTTCCTTGAATCTGGGTCTTCCTGGTACTAAGCCCAGCTCTTTATATTTTACACCAGGCTGCCTCTTGTATATATCTATCTATATCCGCATTTACATCCCTATCTCAGTCTATGTATGAGGCTATTTCTATTTGTTCGTCTAAAACTACTCTTCATTTGACTTTATATGTACATCCACAGGCATAGTTATACTTGTATGTGTGTATATACATATAAATATGTACATATATACATATGCATATGTCTATATTTATTCCTATAACATATACACATATATATATAGGCTTATCTTTGTGTGTATTTATAAATAAGCATATGTGTGTAAACACATATGTGTTTATGTCTATGTCTATACCCATATATCCATGTTTATATATATAACTACATGTTTGTTTGTCTCTTCCTAAATCTATATCCATAATTGTATCTCAATCTTGATCTATGTGTATTCCTACTTCTCAAGTTTTATATTAATCTTTATCTATATTTATATCTATATCATCTATATGTTTATAGCCATATCTATGTTTGCCTGACTATTCCTAAATCTATATCTACTCCTATGATTTCATCTTGATCTTTAACTATGATGTTTCATTTTCTATATCTCTATTTTTATCTTCAGCTTTTACCATATCCATCTACAGTTTTGACTTTCTTTTGAAGAAGTACTGGAAGGTATAGGTTATCTAACTTGAATGGTCTTCCTGCACCTTTCAATCTTAACATGCCCCAAACTAACCAACTTTCCCACTATATCTGATTTTACCATTTCTATCTATAGTACTATTTACCCTGCATTCCACATTTGTTATTTTGAAATTAATTTTACTATTTCTTCTCCTGCCAATTACTCTCTCTCTTTCTTTTCTACTCTCTAATTCTCATCGACAATTACTGAATACTATTACTTTTACCTTTAGGTTATTGTATCTAGCTTTCAGCTCACTATTGCCTATGTTTGCCTTGGCAGGGCCAGACCCAATGATTTTTACAGGCCTTATATGGCACATTGGCCTGACATTCCCCACCCCCTGCTTTAAAGCCACCTGCTCTATAAAGGCTTTTCTTGTCCTCCTTCCCTATCAGGATTCACATAGAATTTTCCCTGTTTTCTAATTTACTGAAAATGTAATATCATGCATCATAATTGATTTGTATGTGTATCGTGTCTTTATTAGATTATAAACTATATGAGGTCAGAGACTATCTTATCTAAAATTTGTTTCTTCCCCATTTTCTAGAAAAGTGTCTGCATGGAGTGTTTAATAAATATGCACTGCCTCGACAAATAAGTAATGAATGGATGCATCTGTGTAACTTATGATAGTTGTTAATTGGACCTTTGCTACCAGAGTTCCTTGGGTATAAGAAGAATGGAGTTCAATCACTCTCGTGAATATTTGCCATGATTCCTGATATGAAGCTTAAAAAAGATTCTCTTGCAAAATTCTGAAAGATTCCAGTTTCATGAGGAATAAGACATGACTTCAAAATGAAATCAACACTCTTTCATGGTCCTGTGGGACAGGCCTAGAATAGCTGTACTCACCAGACTAGGGCTGCTCAAGAGTTGACAACGTCATCACAAATGCTATCCCTGTCATCCTTTTTCACGCTCTTGTGAATGATGTTTACCTGGTTTGGGGTTTAGGTTTGGTTTGGAAACTCTTCTAGAAGTTTGGAGACAAGGCTATTCACTGCAGTCTCTGCAATCTCTACAGCTGGGATGAAGAAGCCTCATAAAACTATTGATCCTCGCTGAATTCTGGGGACTGAGAGTCAGAAAGGTTGCTATGAATGTGTTACATGATATTCTGGACAAATGAAAGTATGGAGAAATGGAGCTCAATGGTCCTTAAGGTTATAGATATAGAGGTGGAAGGGGTCTTAGAAGTTAAAAAGGTCAACATTACAGATGAAGAAAATGAGTTTTACGAGACAAGAAGTCCACACAAGTAGGTGGAACAGAATATCACAGTTGGAGCCCAAATGTTACTTCACACCTACTCAATCACAATCAGCCAGTCAACTGGAAAGCTTGACTTTATCATTCACAAATTCAGATCAGTTAGTCACAGGAAATTTTCTTCCCACCTCTAACCAGTATTTCCTGGCAGGATGGTCCTATGGCAATAGCTTCTTCCCTGGAACAAATGAACAGTCAACATTAGCATTCAGCATCCTCAACCCCTCATTCTCAGTTCCTCAACTCCTTATCCTCTCTCACCACTTTATATCCACTCAGTTGCTAATTCCTGTTGTTTCTGCCTTCACAATGACTATCTAATACACTTCTTTTTCTACCCTGGCCCAGGCTCTCATTGCTGAATGCTTGAACTATTGCAAAAGCCTTCCGGCCAGTCTCTGGGCCACAAGTCTCTCTCACAAGGCATGCTCCTCTCAACTATCCTCCTAACGATCAAGTTTGATTATGCTATACTCTCTACCATACAGCCATATATTCAATCAATTTGGGAGGCTTCCTATTTATTCCAGGATGAGATATAAAATCTTCTGTTTGATTTTTAAAGTCATTCATCATTTGATACCTTCTTAGATTTTATAACTCCTGTTCATCATTCTTCCCTGCATGTCTTCTCCCAGGAATATTGATGCCCTTTCCATTCCTTGAACTAGACACTCCATTTCCTGAATCTGGATATTTTCACTTATTATCTTTCATGTCTCTTTCCCTCATCCTCTGCCTCTTAATGTTCCTGGCTTTCTTCAAGTCTCAGTTAAACACCACCTTCTGCAAGAAGACTTTGCTGATCTGCCTTAACATTAACCTCCCCTCTGGTGATTATCTTGCTTTCATGTTGTCATATTGTAAACTCCTTTAGAATAGGAACAATCTTTTATTTCATTTTATCATCAACACTTTGTATCATCAACAATGGCATATAGCAGGTACAGATGCTTGTTGACCCACAGTGATTTCAAGTCTTTGGAAAATTGTTTTGATGGATCTTCTCACAAAAAAAAACCTGACTCCAGCTGAGTCTAGAACCCCTGAATTTGCAATGAATAATTTCCACATGATGCTGAGTGCCAAATGCCATTTCTTATAGCATAATTTTCCCTTCTATCCTCCTCAAGCTTTCTTTCTACCGTGTCCTCCTCACCAATTCTCTTCCTTCCAACCTCCAAATCAGCAACAGTCTCTTTGGCAATTAAGAAGAAGTAATAGCCCAGGTCCCTACAGCTCCATTTCATTCTACTGAATATATACCCTAGCATGATAATAGTTGAATTAGGATAAGGAACTGGCATTTCTCTCAGAACCAGGATCCTGGTAAGAACAAAGTTAATCAGATCCAAATCTATATCTCCTACAGCTTCAGAACTTCTGAGTAACCATTGTATTTTTGGCCTTATTGAGATCCTTTTCTCTTGAAGGCAGTTATAATTGAGAATATGGCTCATATTTTAAAAAAATAATACTCCTAATCCAAAAATAACTTACCAAGTTTCACAAAAATATTTATTCTGTAATCAAAATTCAAATAACACAACAGCCTTCTCATTATCCCATACCACTGAAGTTTATAATAATAACTCAATGATTTTCTTTTAAAAAAAAATACTGTTAACATATTTCTCCAGTCCAAAAAAAGAAAACACAGCCTCATTAAAAAAATAACAACATCAAAAATTTCAACCTTTTATTCAGAGCCAGAGAGAAAGTCAGAAGGTGATTTTTCTGCTGTGGTCAACAATATTTCTGCAGTTGTGGATTATGGGCTGTTCAAGGTCTTTACAGCAACCAATGGACTTGTCCCTGTCACTGACTTTTTCAAACAAAAAAGGAAAATAGAAAGAAATTAAGTGATAAATGACAACTTACAGTTCAAACACTGAGTAGAGGGTCTGGAATTCACAAGTCCTATGTGCTACTTTTGGCTTTGTTGCTAATTTAACTGTATTTATAGTATGGTCTTGGATAAATCCCTTTACCCCCATGATTCTCAATTTCTTTTCTGTAAAATTGGGTGGGGGGGGGGAGTTTGACCAGATGTTCACTAGCCTTCCAAATCTAGCAGTCTGTGAGTTTATTTGTCTTCTCTTTGTGATATTCCAGAGGAAACAATTGTCAAGAAAATTTGTGGATTTTGAGAAAAGAATGCTGGGTCTGGTACCTGAGTTCAAATTTCAACTAGACCACTACCTGTGTGATTTTAGGCAAATAACCTACCTGCTCTGGGTCTCTGTTTTTTCATCTGTAAAATGATGGGGTTGAACTAAATGAACTAAAGGGCTCTTTCCAACTTGAAATCTATGATCCTATGATCCAAGAGGAATTAATAGAATCTTGTATTTAGAGCTGCAAAGTAACACAGAAGAGGCACAATTTGAATCCAGGTCTTCTGATGAATTTAAGCATTGTACCTGGAATCAGAAAGCTCTGGATTAAAATATTTCCCCAGACCCTTACTAGCTAGATGACCCTAGGCATGTCACATTTAGCTACCTTACCTATCAAATGAGGGTGTCGAATTCAATCAGAGTATCTCTAAAGTGATGAGTCTATGAGAAGGAACTGGATCTCCACACAGTTCAAATCACTGGAATGACACATTAAAGAAATAACAAAGGATTAGAAGATGCCCACCTATCCTTTCAGAAACCCACAGCGGAATAGGGAGGAAAAGGACAACAAACAGAAGAAAGCTGTAATGATGTTACAAACACAGTGTTTAAGTTGTAAGCACCAAATATCTTTGCATTTGAAAATATCTTGATAAACATCTGATTTTTCAGTGTTTACCCAGCTGTTTAGCATCATGTAGACAGAGCCAAAAACAAGTACAAATTGTAATTTGTGCAAATCTGCTTATCAATAACTCACCATCATATAATCCTTGGAGGTGTAAGTCCTACAAACAACAGCCCAGAAAGATAGGGAATGCCAAGTACTATTCTAATGCCCATTTTTCAGATAAAATGAAGTTCAGAGAGTTTGGTATAACTTTTCCGTTGTAATAGTAAATAGCAGAGTTGTGATTAGAATACAGATCCCTCCAGTGCTCCTTCCTCTCTTGCTGCTTGATGATGTTCTTGGGAATAAGGCTAGATTCTGCTTAATGTTTAATTTGGAATGGCTTCTCAGAGGATGTGAGTTATGAGCCAGGTTTTGAAGGGAGAGAAAACAGGAGAGAAGGATGCTGCTCAGAGGAGGAGAGAGGATGATAATTTCATGAAGAATGGCAAATAGGAAAGCTTGGAGATGGGAGCAGACTATGAATGGCCTTGGTGCTCTTCAAATTCTGAAGCCTTTCACAGCTATGATTCCTAATGGACATTGTCCAGATGGCAGGATGTGTTTGAAATACACATTACTCAAAAGTAATCTCAGAAGAATAATCAGATAATAAAACGGAAGTGAGGAGGAGGTAAATGCTGGAAGGGTTTGACCTCCTGGCGATTGCTCAAGAACCCATTTATGAATGAGATATTCTCTTCAAATCCTATTTGTGGATGCTTCATTGCAGATATTACAGGCATATTAGTAGCTATAACAACAATCTCAAATCAAACCTTTAATGAAAATCTATTATTATAAGCCACAGCAGTATAGTTCAAGGGAAAGAGTACTAGTCAGATAATAATAATAATAAGCAACATTTCTAGAGTACTTACTTTCTATGTGTGAGGCGTTGTTAATTGATCTACATTCATTGGTTTCTCCAACAACCCTGGGAGGTAAGTACTATTATTAACCCCATTTTATAGTCGAAGAAACTGAGGCAAACCAAGGTTAAACAACCTGCCCTGTGTCACGTAGCTAATAAACAATTCTCACTTAATAGAATTGATCTCAGATCTTGCTGATTTCAGACTCAGTGCTCTATCCACTAAGCCATTCAGATGACCTGAATTTGAAATAAATTCTGTCATTTATAATTATATGATTTTAGGCATATCTCTAAACTTGAGTTTTCTCATCTATAAAATTGAATTAATGACACCTGTGCTATTGACTTCAATTTACAACTCTCTCATGGCTAAATGTAGAGTATTCAGGATTCCAAATTTCCATTCAAGCATCAAATGGATCAAATTATTCTTAGACTAAATCAGGCACATTGTAGGTGCTATGCTAGAAAAAAGCACAATGGGAGATAATGGATAGAGGTCCCAATTAAGAAGACCTAGATTCATGTTCTGCCACTGAGGCATACCAGCTCTATGATCAGAGGTAAGTCACTTAAATTTTTAGGGCCTCACACAACCCTACACAATTAAAAGTTGGTGATTTGCATCAGTTGAGAGTATTTCTACACTAGGCGCTCCCTCATACATCTAAGATCATAGATCTGGAAAAATATATTCAGCTTTTAAGGAAGCTGATCTTGGTGAAATAGGAAAAATGTATATCTCTTGCAAACTCTTTATAATGACAAAAGGTATATTGATAATTGTGGATTCCTGGGCAGGCTATGTCCTTACAAATATAATAATCTCATACACAGTGGGCAGGATATTTTCAAATTAGAGTCAAAGATTCTTAGAACTAGAAGAGATCCTGGAGACTACCTGCTTACAGAACAAATCTAATCTCTCTTCTGCGTGATAGCCCTTAAAATATGCAAGAACAGTTAGCTTGTCCCCTCTTTCACTACTGACCTAAATCTTCTCTAGGCTAAATATCTTTAATTCCTTCGAATGATCTTCACATAGGTTAGGGGTGAGCTCTTTATCATACTGCTTATTCCCTCTGAATATTTTCTGTCTTATCTGTGTCTTATTAAAATGGGGTGCCCTGAATCAGACAGGAGATCACAGGTATAGTCTGACAAGAATAGAGAGGTCAAGAATTATAGTAAGTACCAGGAGAGATCTAGTGGGTGCAAAAGGGAATTCTTCCTTACAATCTTTTTTTTTTTCAAAATTCAAAAAGCTTCTTGTAATGTATAAGGGAAACTGGGCCTAGTTTGCTACCTTTAGGAGTCTCTTAGACTGATGAGCAATGTAGTTCTAAGTGGCTACTTTCAGAGTGATCAAAGAGTCATTAAATTCTCTAATAGTTATCACTAGAATATCATAGTGGTACCAGAATTTCTTGTAGCAACTCTAGGGTTAGAAGCAACAAGTCTATTGAGATCTAGAATCATTGAAAGTAGAACTAGAAGTAACCTCTATAATTGTCTAGTCTGACAACCACATTTTATAAAATGAGGAACTTTGGGTTTCAAGAACTAAAATGACAAGTCATAGTAAGAAAAGCAAGTTAAGAATATAATCCAGTTAATGTGGCTCTAAATTCAATATCTTTCCATTTCATGATGCTTCCTCTCTATTCATCCAAGGGAATTTCCATTCTAGGAAATGAATGATAGTGCAAAGTGATTCCCAGGAGAGCTAAAGTCATCAGTCTATCATGTCAAACAGTAGCATATCTCTTTCTATTTTAAATGGCATGGATAAAACATAGATTTTTGATCCATGATCAGGAATTTATTTTCCTTTAAAGGGAATGTTCTTCATTTAATTTTACTTACCTAGTCATATTATTTTGAGCACAGTACCATCTTTGTTTTTATTCCTTCCAGAAAAAAAGAAATTTAAAGAATAAATTACATTTTCCTGCAGAAAACAGCATTTAATCATTAGTACAAACTTCTTGGCCTCCAATGCAGGGATTCCTGGTTTGTATTAGCAACCATAGGGACAGACCTTCATCTTCATGAGTAACTCCCAGTGAAAGGCCCACTTAGTGTCGATATAAAGAGAGAGCCTGCTGGCCAACAAAATGATAAGCATGTGTGTCTGCGTGTATATAGACACATTCACAGGGGTGACATATCTCAGCAGACTCAACAGCAAAAGTTGTTTTCAAGCTAATTTAAATTGCAATGCTGGGCCAGATCTATGGAATAATGAATTGATACCAATTGTGAGCACTTGAAATTACTTTCTATACTTTCAAGTATACTTTTTAAATCACATATCTGTCCTCGTGTTGAATTCTTAAGAAAAAAATGTAATAGGTATGAAATGATGAAAAGAGTTCTAGATTTGGTGTCTAGTGATATGTATACAAATCCTATTATGACAATGACAAGTCACTTCATCTCTCCTAGATTCAGTTTTCTCATATTTAAAATGGGGAAATAAGATGACATTTTAGATTCATTCCAGCCTCAAACCTATTATCCTTGATCATTGTTGTTCAATGGTATCCAACTCTGTGACTCTGTATGAGCTTTTCTTGGCAAAGATGCTGGGCTGGTTTGCCATGTCCTTCTCCAATGGATTAAAACAGAGTTTAAGTGACTTGTCCAGGATCACACAGCTGGTAAGCATTTAAGGTCACATTTGAACTCAGGTATTCTTAATTCCAGATCCTGTGCTTTATCCACTGAACCATGTGGTTGCCTCTTATGGGATCTATTAGGGGTATTTTTATTTAAGGCTTTGTAAACTCAGTCTCTCACAGAAATATGTGGTGCATGGTACATATTTAACAATGTTTGTCAATACTGAAAGTTATTGAAGGTAGATTGCCTCACCATCAACCAGGCTGTTACCTAGTATGGATGACAATAAGATTCAGGAAGGGACTTGACCTGAGAAGTCATCCTTTCCAACCCCTCACTTTATAAATGAGGACAACCAAGACCCCCAAGAAGCTAATGATTTGCCTTAGGTTATTCAGGTATTAAGTAACAGAAATAAAATGTGAACCCAGAACATTTAACTGCAGCACACTCTTCTGAACTATTTTAAGGACCAGAGAAGAAACTACAAGCAGTGGAATCTGGTGCTTTGTAATAAGTACTTAAGATAATGAGAAATAGTGGTTTCTTTGTTCTTAGATAGGATCATAAGATTTTAGAGTTGAAAGAAACCTTTAGAATTTAGTTCTAAGTTCTAAGGTTTCCCCAGCCTTAACAGTTTACTCACAAGGTTAGCAAGCACTTTTTAAAATGTTTCCATTATAGTAGTTCCTGCCTTCATTTGTAATGAATAGAAATTATGATTAATAAGTTTAAGATAATAGACTGCTCTTTGCATCCTGTTATCACTCATTTTGTAAACCTTTTTTTTTCCCTTTGGTGGAAACAGGATTCCTTGTTCCCTCCACTCTTTATCCCTTTTGATTTTTAGTCATACTTTCTCATAAATCCTCCACAGAAGACTTTCAGTCAATTCAAATGTAGCTTTTAGTGACTTTTAGTGACTCCCAGATTCAGAGGAATGTTTCGATTCATTCAAAGACACAGCTCAAGATTGTACCCTACCCCCAAACCAACTAAATCACACATGATTTCAAAAGTCAATGACATTTAATTTAAATGGAATAGAAATGAAAATAACAGTAAATTGAAACTGGTAGTAATCATTCCTTTCACCTATAACAAGTTGCCAACATTTCTCACGTGTCTGGAGAGTGCTAGTCAATGGTCTATTTAATGTCTCTGACTTTCTAACATGGGAGCTGGAGGAGGAGAGGAAGGGAGAAAGCCCTTTAAAATCATGGTCATTTATTAGAACCAATCTGAAGGAAGGATATAAATTTTGATTTTATAGATTCATTTGTAATTTATGTCTGAAAAATGTTTTAATTCTCAGAATGGTAGACTAGAGAAGAATAAAATCCTTTAGTGTCTGGGTTGTAACCATTGAGATATCTTACAACAGCTCTTAGAGGCCATCAGCATGGAAAAAGCAATGCTTGAGTTCAGAATGCCAAGGCCAGCACTACACCAATTGTTCCTTTGCATGTGATTAATTAAAAAAAAAAAAAAACGGGATGAGAAGAAAAGGCAACCATGTTTCTGTAGCATCATTCCCTGCACCCCTTTCCACCAGTGTTTTCATGACCCACTCTAGACACTCCTATAAGATTCCCGGAGTATTTTATGAACCTTCAGAACTACAGAATGTGTTCAGGCAATCATAGTACATGTAGGGTGTCATGTAAAGTGTTGTAAATACCTTGAAAGCTCATACATAGCTTTCTGAGAAATGTACTCTAGAAAAAGTTTCCTGGCGAAGAGCTCTTTCAGTCCCAAGCATTTGGGAAAATGGAGTCCATGAAAACATCCTCCACACAGACCAACACTTATTAAATGTCTGTTGTGTGCATGGGACTTTGCCAGTGAAAACAAGGCAAAAATAAAGAGTATGGATTGCTAGTTAAGGTATTAGAGACTTTCTCAATACTTTTAGTATCTCCCAAATACTGATGCACTACCTAGGCTGACCATCTATATATTCTATATTTAAGGGGTTCACTTTCTTATCAGGACATACATTCCTTTAATAATGTCATTTATGAAATCTCTCCACATGCAAGTTGTTGGTAGTTTCTATAGCCTAATCATGCCTGCCTACTCTGTTCTTCCACTTTGCCTCATTTGCATTATCTATCCATTTAGTTAATCCCAACATCACAGCCTTCAGTATTTGTAGCCATATCTTGCCACTGGCAAAAGCTACATTAAAGGACTTGCTTTCTTCCCCATAATGTGCTACACTAATAGACATACTTTTTCATTTGTATGTTTTCCACCCTGATACAGTGGGGTTAAGTGACTTATCCAGAATCACACAGTTAGTATGTGTTAACTGCCTGAGACTGGATTTGAATGCAGGTCCTCCTGACTCCAAAGCTGATGCTCCATCCACTGTGCCATTGAGCTGCCCCAACATACCTTTTGGAACTCTTAAATAATGCCTGTGGCTGACTCCTCTGTTTCTTCCATAGGATCACTTGTAGCCCAAATGAATGGTACAGAAAAGTTTTCACAATAGCTTTTCCTTTTTACTCTGAGATTGACTCAGGGTTTTCTTACTATTGTGTAGCTCACAAGGGTGGAAAATTATAGCCAGGCAACACAAAAGTTTTTTTTTTTAACTACTATATAAAATTTTAATGTTTGAGTTTAATTGCATTCCCACCCCTTAGTGCAAAACAAACAAAAATAGCCATGGAGACTCTAAATGAAATAAGGGATCTTTTGTAAAACTTCTTTGAAACAATTGCTGGTGTTTGAAATGTGTTTTCCTCCTTAAAACATCCAGATTATAAAGCAGTTCATTTGGAATCAGCAAAGGACTATGGATTTTTAGGACAGTGTTTAAGTGTGTGTGCACATACATATACACATATAGAGGTATGTCCTTTTGGATTCATAGAAGGGTACAATATTTGAGCTGGATGGGGGCCTTATAGACATATTCATAGTGGGTAGATCTGGAGCAGAAGACCATGATATCATCTATTCTTCATACATTTAAATAGATCCCTTCCCCTTACCCCACCCCTTTTTATCTCTCAATAGTTACTTCATATTAACTGTGTTATTCTGACTCAAAATTCAAAGAGATGAAGGATTCTTTCTCTGTTTTTCTGCTTCCTGGACCTTGTAAGAGATCTAAGTGATATTCTGTACCAAGCAAAATTTTGAAATAGGGAGACTTGTTCCTCTGTCACTGCTTACCTCACCTGTATGACATTCCTACTCATTCAGTCTCTCTAGTTAAAATACTCTCTAGTTAAAATGGGCAGAGTGGCAAAGTAGATAAAGAGCTGATCTTTGAGTTAGGAAGACTTGGAATCAAAAACCTGTTTTGTTTTTGGTTTTTTGTTTTTTAACTGTTATAGACTGTCCTGTAATGATAGTCATTATCAGACTCAGGCCCCAGGCCTCTGAGATTGGAAGTTAAAGCTCAGAGACTTATTTACATAGGCCACAAAAATTTCCTCCTTGAAAGTTTCCCACACAAATGAAATTACAGTTCTTGTCTAAAAAGGGGGAGGATGACTTGGAATATTCTTTTTGACAGGGAACTCTTCAAGATTCAAAGGCATGAAATAAAGCAACAGAAAAAAAAGCATGTTCTAAACAGAAGTGACTTTGGAGATCTTTCAGCACACACTCTTCTCTTTACTGATCAGGAAACTGAGCCTCACAGAAAGGAACTTAACAGGATTACACACACACACACACACACACACACACACACACACACACACAATCAGTGATGGAGGTAGGAATACTCTCTGATTGTAGATCCAGTGAAACCTTCCCAGACTTGCAGATCACTCTTAAAAACATCATTTCAATAATGCAGTTATATGAAAAATGTATGCACCATATATAGTTACTGATAGTTGCAGTGTTGGAATCAGAGGAAATAGCAAATGAGTTCAGAAAGAAAGAGTCCCCTACAAGAGAGAGATCATCAAAAAAAAAATCTTTTTTTTTTAATTTCTTTTTTAAGAGCTTACTTGGTATTGATTGGATTATACTTAATTAAAGTGAAATGTCTCAGTAAAGTTTATGCACTAATCTCTCAATCAGTTGTAATAATTCTATGGTTCTTTATAGCTTAGTACTATTCCCTTTCATGTACCATTAAATCTGTATGTCCCATACCTGACTGATGTCTATATTGTGGGTCCCATTCCTTTCCATCTCCTAAGGAGGACCCTTAGAAGAGAGACAAAAAGCTCATTATTTCTTAGGACTATGTGGACTTGGAAGAGGGAAGAGCCTCAACCCACCTTATAAGAAAAATGCACAATTAAAGGACACAATTAATTGGTGAAGGTAGCCAATCTTTACCAATCCCAATGACCCTTAGTCTATCAGTGCTTGACTAGCCCTGATGTTTGAGCCTTCCCAAACTTCCCAAACTTCTTTCAACTTGTTATTCTCTTTTCTCTTCTAAATTCCCATAGCATTTTACAGTGTCCCCTGCATTGTTGTTATTTGGATATTTCTATTAAATCTGCCTTGAAACCAATGATTGCCTCTAAATATTTCAAACACCTAATGCAATGCTTAATGCACAGTCACCTTTTAATGATGTTTACTGAACTGAATTGAAAGGGGAGTCACATTTTCCCCTTCTCTGTAGATCTGTCCAAGTTCATGCATTTCTTTGGGGATCACTTGGTTGGAATTGAAAGAGAACATGCCAGTATTCTCTGACTCCTGATACAATCTGAAACTGAATGCTTATAGGCCTAGAGAGATGACTTTTATCCCCATCCCATGAAGCTGTTTCTGGAAAGAAACATTTTATTTGGCCCTTTGGAATACATCAAATGGCACAAATTACCAAAATATTTCCCCAGGAGCAGAATACCCTAAGACTTCACTTTAAAGGTCTTTATTCCCTCTAGGCTATCCACAAATTACTCAAATCCAGTTCTATAAATGGTGATTATTTAAATAGGTCTTGGTTCAAATTCCAGTGCTAGCTTGTGCCAATAGTCTTTAACAGAATGGTGAATGCCTTGTTATTGGTCCTGCTCCCCCATCTCCATATGTGTTGACATCCTATCCATAAAAGGATGCTTTCCTGGAAGCAGAAAACTGACAGATTTGAACACTAAAACGTGATCTTTTTCTTTTTTTTTTTCTATACAATCCAAGCATCTGACTTCTATTCTTAACTCACAGCTGTGAGCAAGTGCGAGAAAACAAGCAGAAAATTGGAAGGTCTTTTTTTTTTTTAAGAAGGGTTTATTTTGGCACTTAATGGCTATTAAAACCATTTTAAGAAGCTTCTGAATGTGTCATTCTTTTTTTTTTAATAAAAGAATCTTTAAAGGACTGTTCCTTAAGTGAACGATATTCATCATTAGTTTTATATATGATCTCCTTTCAACCAAATAAGGTACTTTTCTTTCTTGGAATAAATAACCATGTTTTTATTATTTTTTATCATATTAATTGAATCCAAACATTTGTCACCCACAAAAGTTTGGGTTTTAAAGATCTTGTGATGAATTTTTGGCCTTGTATTTACACATGTACATAAAACCATGCATACACAAAATATGTAAATTAAAATATATATATATAGCACATATAAATTTCCACATCTGCTTATTTTAATGAACTAATAAGCAAGGGAAGGGAGTCTTTCTCTGAAGATAAAAAGTACGTGACATCCACACATAACATAGTAAGTAAAAATATGTATCCAGTCATCCAGTTTGGTCTGAACCATGCCAAGCAGTCATTTGGACTGGATTTTGAATGAATTTTTAAATGAATTACCCGAACTAAACAGATGTTTTGGCATCATATAGATACAGTCAGAGGGTTGGCATCTCAAATTACAAAAGAAAAAAGAAAAAATTACAAAATTATGCAAGCATCTTCCTCAGATCTTGGGTTCCACTCCTCCTTGTGCATGGGTCTTAACATTAACAGGAGAAGAAGGAGACATTCTATTGATGCCCCAAGAATTCACAGATTCTCTGAGATATGGAAACTAAGTATTTGTGGTTATGTTGTCCTGGCATTTCAAAAAACACTTTTCTGTATGTAAAGTATGTTGTTTTAATGCTAGATCTTTGATAGAACACGTGCAGGGTCAAGGAGGAAGAAGCCAACTTTTTCAAAGAAAACGAGAAATTTCATGATATCAGCAGATTGGATTTGTAAAGTTTGCTGTCTTCTGGCCTTCCAGAAGAATGTCTGTGATTTTATATTCTGGCTCAAGACTATTCTGTCCCTATGCTTTCTCCAAAGCATAACCCTTTCTGTAACTATAGGACTTGAGTAGCAGATAATGGGACACTCATATGGACAAAGTGGAACTACTTTTCCTATGTAGGGGTGGGGTTGGAGTCTCCCATAAACTCATCAACTTTCCTGCAAATCCCTCCCTTCCTAATGTTTTATTAGGTTGGAGGTACAATTTATACTCTCAGATTACCAAATTTAAAGATCTAAGCACAATTGATTCTTCCCCCATCCAATTAGTTTGCCATTGCCATCTCCTTCCAATTCTTTCTTTCCCACAACTGTTGTTTCTCCACGGCATTATACTGATTATAATTCCATAATTAGAAAAGTAATCCAACATACAAATATTCTTAGGAAAAGTATCAAAATGAAACAATGCCCCGAGGCCTATGAAGGATTACTACAAATCAAGAGTTGGCCACAAGAGTTATCACTAAGAGGGCAGCTACGTGGTACAGTGTATAGAGCACCAGCCCTGAAGTCAGGAGGACCTGAGTTCAAATCTGGTCTCAGACACTTAACATTCCCTAGCTGTGTGACCCTGGGCAAGTCACTTAACATCAATTGCCTCAGCAAAAAGCAAAAAAAAAAAGAGTCATCACTAAGAACACTAGCAACTAGATAAATGAAAGCCAAAGGCTGAGTATTACTTCTAAGAAGAATAGAGGGCAAAATGAAATATTTCAATAACCTGTATAAAATATGAAATATTTCTGTCTTTGGCACAAATAACTTCTATGTCTATACATTTAAAATTATGGTTTGAGTTCCTTTTTAGAAGACAATATATAGGGGATCAACAAATGGCACTCCACTCTCCATGCTCTCAAGGACAATTGTGCTTGCTAGAAAAGTGAGAGTCCTAAAGTAAACACATATAAGAAAAAAGAATAGAATCAGAAAAGAAAAATATTAATTTGTTCAAAGAAGTCAGAAGGTGAAAGAATAGGAGGAAAAATGAAAAAGAAGCACCATTTTAAAAAATGAGGGGAATAAATATCCTATGAGCTTCTCAAAGAGGCAAGATTGAAGAAGCATCTTCTTGTACTTTGAGGAATAATAATGTAGATACATATTAGAATCAAAAGAGGATATGTAGAAACATCCAATAAGCATCAGAGGAAAAAAAAAGCAAGTAACTTTAATTGGTGACTACCAACAGAGGAATACTGAAGCAGATACAGAATGTTGACCTGACATTAGCTGCACAGAACCTCCCAAGACTTCTCAATCAGTGGCCATAACCTACATCTAATGAGTCATCTGGGACCAAGGACACCAGGAAAAGTTATCTGGAAATGCTACAGATTGTTAATGATTAGGAAGTTCTGGATAGGAAATTGAGGACCATAGCGGGTGGGTATGACATTTTCATCACCACTAACTATTGAAGACTGGAGTTTTGGAAGGAAATAACACTACAGTAAAGAAGGCAGAATAAGATTTCTATTTCTAAGCTACAACTTAAAATATTATTAATGGCTCTTGGCCAGGGATGAAAATAGAACTAACAAAGACTATTAAAAATGTATTTTTTGGACTTTTGAAAAGGACTTTAAACTGAAAAGAGAAGAAGAAAGAAAACTATTTATATATAGCTAAAGATTAGAGGAAGTAATACAACATAGGGAGAGGGCTAATAGTGGCCAGTAAGTCACCAAAGCAAATAACCAAGAAAGAAACAACAAGAAAATCAGTGGCTGCAGCTGTCAATTCTATATTATTTTGGTAACGGAGAGGAATGTGGTGGGTGTAAATAAGTTATAATATATTATCACCAATGACTTGCATAGAAGTGTGTAAGGGACACTTTCTTGTCAGGACGTACATTTCTTTAATAATGTCATTTATGAAATCTCTCCACATGCAAGTTGTTGGTAACTTCTGTAGCCTGATCAGTCAGTCCTGCCCACTCTATTCTTCCACTTTGCCTCATTTGCATTATCTGTCCATTTAGTTAATCCCAACATCATGGCCTCCAGTATTTATAGCCATATATTGCCACTGGCAGAAACTACATTAAAGAACTTGCTTTCTTCTCCATAATGTGTTACACTAAGAGACATACCTTTTCATTCAGGTAAGGTTTAATCTGAAACATAAATGTCTCACTATTGAGAGTGAAGGATAACAAAATGGATGAATGAATAAATGAAAAGTATTTATTAAATACTTATCACGTGTCATTGTACATTTATGTTGTTGAGAATACAAATGCAAAAGCAGACAGAACTTGCCCTCAGGGAGTTTATATCATACTTCATTTTACAAAGGATGGCCAGGGACAGGCCCTTTGTTCCTAAAAGTTACAGAGGTGACGAGTGGAATAATGGCAGAGTTGATTTGATTGTGGTTCACATTTCCAGAACTGGAGAGGAATAGGTCAAATTGAGGAAAACAATATGCTTAGAAGCAAAGTGTTTGGCTTGTCTGAACAGGACATGGCCCAAGAGTAACTTGAGGCTTTTAAACATATATAAATAATAAGTTTATTTCAACATAATTGGTTTCTTTGTTAATCCTCTGCATTGTTTTATACTGAAAAGCATAAAGTGAAAAGTCCATAAACTTTATAAAAGCTTCAGAGAGATTCATTACACACACACACATACACACACACACATACACACACACACACATACACACACACACACACACACCCCTTGAGATCTTGGTCTAAAAGAAGGTCTATATTGAGATGCATGAATGATCTCTAGAGGATTTATGGGAAGGCATGAACAGGAGATACAAAGGATAAGAGATATGGATGAGAAGCCATTGGAAGGAGTATTATATTAATCATATCAAAGAACCAATGTGCTATAGTATATGCTTAACAAGCAAGAAATACTAGAAATGTTTATGAAGAAAGCAATTTTTGCCCTTATAAGTATTGCTAATGCAAAATAGGATGAGATTTGTGACTTGAATATGACTCTAGAAAGATTATGCTTTATTCAAACTGAACAAATTAGTTAAAAGGGGACAAAATAACAATAAATGTTATTTTTAAAAAAGATATGCTCATGTAAGCAAAATCCATGGACCATGATGGGGAGAAAGAATAGTGAAGAGCATTTGGATGAAAAAAAAATATAGTGTAGAAACAGAAATATATGAGGGAAATATTCTAAAAAAAAAAACCTGGAAAAAAAAGATGAATTCAGAAAATATTGTCCACCTAGGATGGAAGCATTTATATATTTGGGTCAGAGGTCTTCAATTATCTGTCTGTCTTCTAGAGCTCCCCCACTTTCAAACCAGATGATGAAATTTTTACTTGCCTTAATGCTATTTTTGTTTTTCAAAATGTAGAAAAAATTATGAGAGGCAATAGTTAATAAGAATCTCATTCTAACAAAAAAATAAAGAACTGGTACCTAAAGTAAACCTGATTGGAGTACTGGAAGAAAATGACAACTCCTTTAGAATTCATGATGGAGAAGTATTTTAGTGAAAGGATAAGGAAGATTCAGAGAATTAACATTATATATGCATATATATATACACATATATGTGGATGCAATATATGTATGCATATACATATACACAGATATATGTCATATTTATTTACTTAGGCTATAAGAAAGGTAACTTATGGCACTGAAATTTTATCATTAAAGGATGAAGAACTGAAAGCAAAACATTTAATAGACTCTCCTCTCCTGTTTCCTCTTAACAGAACTTGTAGGTCACACCCTGGGAACAGGCAATCTTGGTCACTGAGCATTCACTATGTCTAGCTGATTCTAGTATTCACCCCAGCTGTCTGCCACCTCCCTGTCCTTCTCTTCCCTTCCTTACATTTTTGCTCTGAGAATAGTAATTAAATCAATACTACCACTGCTTTTGGAAATATTATGTCAATTGATTGTCCAATGGATCCACTCATGATTCTTGTGACTTTACAAACCAAAATACCCTTCTCTGATCTCCACCCCCAATATGTCTTGCCTCCCCTTGTGAAAAGATAAGCTTCTTGAGGTCAAGGGCTATCTTTCCCTTGAATTTTTATTGCTTAATAGTGACTGATACATAGAAAACATTTAATAAATGTTTTTAATTTATCCTTTCATTCAGATTTGTAAAGGTGTATCCTCAGAGAATTCATTTTAAAAAGCAATGATCAACCCATCATATCTTAATGTCTACATAGGATTTTTATAAAGAAAAATTGTACTTTATAAAACAAAAAATTTGCTCAGTGAAAATTTCTTACGTACTATTTTAACATTTGGCTTAATAAAAAATAGCTGAATTCTCCTATCTGTTGAATGAAGATTCAATCTGTTGTGATAAATTGTTTTGCTTGAATTAAATGAAGAAAATCTAACCTCACACAGATGAATAGTTGGAAAAGGGCAGTGTATTTCTTTTAATAAGCAAATGATATCTCAAAATCATTATGAAAATAGTTTTCACCTTGTGGACCGCTCTGTAAAGATTTTGGAGATAACTAGGAGTCTTTAGAACACACTTTGGGAACATTTCACTAGGAGATTATAATCTTGCTTTGCCGAAAGAATTTTGGTAAAACAGTATGAAAAACAGTGTCCAGAAAAGAGGCATAAGACTATCTGGGGGATGGATGGGCATGGTTGTTGATCACTTCCATCTTTTTTTCAGCATATTTGAGCATGATTCATTGTCAGTCTTTTGTAGGTTCATAGGATAATACACTATCATGAATAGTGACTGTTCACGTGCCCTTTTTCCTAGATTTATCTTAGAGCTTCGTATTTTATTATTATCAGTTAATTTCTTTGTCCCAGAGAAGTTAATCCTGGAGGTAACGTGGCTTAATACTTCTGTCCTAAGTTTATAAAACAAGGAAATGGCATGCTGCTTTCCCCCCAATTCCTACTCTTCAAGACCATATTCTGATCCTAGAAACAGAGAAGGAGCAGTTGGAATTGATGCACTAATGTGGTGTTTTACCAGGTTCTTTGAAAGGTCTAGATGATATTATGGCTGCCACTAGAGGGCTCAGCAAGTACAATGCTCCAAGCTGACCCTTGAGATAATATAAAAGCAAGAGTGAATGAGTCTCTAGGCTTTAAGAAACCCCAAATCTCAGAAAGCCAAAGCTGAGAGTGATCTGTCCCATCTTCTAGTTCAACTCTCTCATTTACAAACAAAGATACTGAGACCACTATTCTTCCCCAAAAAGAAATCAGAAGAAATGGCTTGTCCAAGATTATATAGCAAGTTGATAGCAGATACTGGAAAGTCCCAGATATCCTAATTGCCAAGTTCTTTCCACTATTCCATGCTTCATGCACAAACCCTGTGGCATCAGCTTCTAGGTACTCACAGAATTATAGAATGTTGTAAATGGAAGGAATCATTTCAGAAAGGTAGCTGTCATGAATGTTTAACTATTAACTTTGAGTTGTCTTTAGTGGGTCTAGATTTATTCTTGTACCCTTTCAGAATCTAGATACAGATATTACCAATGAGGGAATTGTGCAATGAAATTGAGTGTTTATTTATTCTGCCTATTATGATAGATAAGGAAATTGAGATCAAGAAAAGTGAATTGATTTGCCTGTAATCACACAACTAGGCTTTGACAAAAACCAGGGCCTGAACACTGCTCCAATGTTCTTTTCCCCTATACCATACTTTAGGACAAGAAACAGAATAATGATTTCCCATTGGGGCTGAAGACCCAGAAACTCTGGGTGGGGGCTGGAAGTGTTTGGAAGTCAAAGTAGGAAGGAATGTTAATAAGAGAAACCTGTGTGAATGTGGTATTTTAAAATATGGGCCCAAGTAACTATTTAACCAAGGAAATGAGGGCAGACAAAAGAGATGTTAAGATGAGGATGGGAGCAACCAGGTGGGAATAAAGATAAGTAGGGAGGGGAGGAAAGCACCAGGGCTTAGAGTGATGGCCCTCTTCCAATCCTGGCCAGGGTCCATGGCCTCCCTTCCCTTGTATATGACTTCAGGAATATGCCTATGAATTTTTATCATCTGGATTCAGTGCTTCTTTTGGCTGCCCTAATGCTGGCTCTGTCAGTGCAAGGCAATGAGGTTGTGATATTGTCTGAGTTAGAATTTACTCTTCCCAGGAGCCCTACAATCCAGTTAGAGTTATTGAATATGGAAAAGAATCTGATTTTCCAGGTTGAAAGCTGAGGATATCTGGAGATTTTCCTATATCCTGTAAATCTCCATCTACACCCCAGTTAGTTAGATTCTGGCAAACCCCAAACTACCCCTATGTTTCCTTCTTCATTGACTTCATTTGAATTGTACACTAAGTTAGTCTTAAATTTGACTGGACACAGAATGAGCTGGTGGTTTTGATTCAGATATACATGCACTAATACCTAGCATCTAATGTTATTATTAGGCATCCCTCCCCTTTTAGTCAAAAACTTGGTTGGTTGTCATTTGTCTGATGGGAGGAGATGAAAATAGGGATGGGATGATATGGAATAGAGAATAGAGTAGCATGGGATGGGATTAGGATGAAATGGTTAATCATCAGCTGAAAAAGCATAAAATGATGAGCCCTGAAGGGACCTTTGAAATCATCTAATAACTTGATCAGGATCTACCTGAACTTCAGAGTTCTCTGAGTATTAGAAACCCCATTCCCTACAGCCACTACCTGATTATTGCCTGAGATGCAAGAGTTTTCTCACATAACAAACTTATTTCACTTTTACTACAAATTAAGACTGTGTTTATTCTTTATTGCTAAATATTTTTCTGAATAGTATTTTATTTTTCCAATTATATGTAAAAATAATTTTCAACATTCATTTTTATAAGATTTTGAGTTCCAAATTTTCTTTCCTTCTCTCTCTTTCCTCCCCTATGATATAGGTTATACATGTATAAACATTTAAAACATATTTCCATATCAGTCATGTTGTAAAAAAAAATCAGAACAAAAGGGAAAAAAACATGAGAAAGAAAAAGCAAGTAAAATAAAGGTGAAAATTGTATGCTTCGATCCACATTCAGTCTCCATAGTTCTTTCTTTGTGTACAGATGGGCTTTTCCACCCCAAGTCTGATGGAATTGTCTTGGATCACTGCATTGCAAAGAAGAACTAAATATATGATAGTTGAACATTACATAATCTTGCAATTATTGTGTACAATGTTCTCCTGGTTCTACTCACTTCACTCAACATCACTTCATTTTACTGTTAATTATTATTAAATATTTTAGAAAAAAAGTCATCATACTGATTTGAAATCACTCTCTCTCTCTCTCTCTCTCTATATATATATATATGTATATATATATATATATATATATATATATATATATATATACACATTTCTCTCTATATATAGGGTGTCCCAAAAGTCTTGGTGTAGATTTAAGCTATTAAAGCTCACATATATGTGTATATACATATTTCACAGAAATCATTCATGCCACATTGTATTGTATATACATATGTATCATGTGTATCATATATATGCTTGTGTCGTGTGTGTGTCATACATGCATGATACCTATATGTTTCTGACCCCAGAGGCATTACATATGTAGGATGTCCCCAAAATCTTACTAATGCTTTAAGTATCTTCAAATTTTGATGCCCTAAGTCTAAGTACCAATTGTCCCAATTTGTAGTTCTGATTGTTTTATGCTTCTCCCCTCTAAACCTTTGCTCACAACACCCTCTTCCTCGATAATTTGAATTGTACCTACATTTCAAGTTACTGCTCAAATTCCTTCTCTTTTAGGGAGCTTCCCTGGACTGTCTCCAAGTCCAAGGGATTCAGTAGGATTTAATGCTTACTGATTTCTATTATCAGTTATCAAGGCCTCCTGTGGAAGGTGAAATTTGAGCTGACTCTTGAAGAAAACCAGGCTTTTGGGTTTTATAGCACCTAGTTGGAAAAAACCAATCACTGGGATAGAGGGAATACTTCTAATGTGTGAATTCCAGGGGATAGAGTGAGCTTCCAGAGTAAGCACTGTGGAGAAAGAGCAAGAGAGTTATAGGTCCAGCCTAACAAGAAATATGGCAGAGATGCCTGGAAGGCAGATATTTCTAAAGGCTGTTCTCTATCATTCTTTCTCTTGAAACATTATATGACTCAAAAATGTCTTCAATTATTGACTTCTGTTTCCATAGGATCTGCACAAAGGAACTTTCTGAGTCTTTAATAATACCAATAGCTAACACATACGCAGCATTTGAGATTTGCAATGTACTTTGCATCCATTACTTAGTAATGTTTGGTCTTACAGGACCATATAAGGGAGGTGTTATTAAGATTCTCATTTTAAAGATAAGTAAATTAATCTGAGAGAGATTGTGACTTGACTTGATTGTTAAGTGTTAAGAGCAGGATTTTAATTCAGGTCTTCTTGACTCCAAGCCTAGACCTCTATTCCATCATCCTTCATTTGTCAGGGAATATTCATGAAGGTAGAAAAGCAGATGTCCCACCATATGCATTTCTCTAACCCTTCTTGACCAAATCATAGCATTTTAGACTAAGAAGAAACCTGAGAGATCATTGATTGAATCATACTACAAACACTCCTTGAAGAAACATCCCTATTCATCCAACATCTCTCTACCTGAAGACATCCAGTGACAATGATCTTGCCCTACTCTTAGCCTGATAATCAGATAATAAGTCTGGTCCAGTGAATAAATAATATAGCAACTTCTTTGGGTTTGAAATGCAATTGTTACAGAGATCTCACTGGTAAAGTTAAATCTAATTGTAGAATGCTCGGCATCAGTTGTGAGAATCAAAGGCATTGGCCACTCACCTGTAAAGTTAAAACCCTACCAAAACAACAAAGAAGCCTCCTCACTAGTGAGTTGTCCAGAGTATCTGGAGATCCAGTGTCTTAAGGGTTTCCCACTGAGCCTGTGAAGATTCCAGGCTGACTGGCTTTATTGCAACACTCCTACGTCTGGCTGACCCTTTCCTCAATGCTGTCTTGTGAACTGCCCTACCCTCTCTTGGGTAGGGATTTGTGTGCTCTACTTTATCCTGAGACTTTCAGTCACCAACCCAGGAAACAGTTGCTTCATCTCTATTCCTCAAAGAGTAAAGTTTAATTGCAAAGTTCCACTTCTCTGTCTATCTGAGTTCCTAGGGATAGAGAGTAAGCTTCTGGCCATCATTCAGTGGGACCAACTAGTATAAATTAGAGAGATGGTGGATAATAAAGATTAGATTATTTCCTAGTTCCTGAGACATTTTTTTTGAGATACCTCTTTATAAGTCTGAGGAAGAAGAAGGAGTTTTGTGCAGTCATGGTATATCTGTAGGCTCCCCTTTTGCATGGAGTCCAGTTTCCTTTCAGAAGAGAGCCCTCTTTGGCCATGGTTCAGCCAACAGACTTTTTCCCTCAATATATTCCTTCAGAATGAATTTCTTGCACTTCCATAAAGCCTATTGGGTTCACAATTTTGCTAGACATCTCACTCATGATGAGAGCCCCATTGAGGTGCTGGGTCTCTATTGGCCAATGGAAAAAATGGAACCAAGTTTCAGAGGCCTGTCCAACAAGGTCTGGAGTTATGACTCCCAGTACTGTACTCTTCGTGCACGGCTACACTTAGGAACATTTCTCATGATTCCAGCCAATCTGGATCCGAACCACCTGGGATCTCTCATCCTGGAGATGCTGTGGTCTCATCAGCAGAAGGGTTAGGCAATGTTAGTCAGAGCTAAGTGCTCAGTGGTGGAAGTCATGGCTGTGGCTTGATTCATCTGGTTTTAATCAACCTCCCTCTTTGGTAAATGTACTTATTTTCATGGAATATTCTCCCAACTGCCAAATGTTTGCTGCAGGCTTGTGAAGCCCACCTTCCTTCTCATTCTCTTGTGTAGGATATTCAGAAGATGCTTCATAAAATGGGCATTTAAATAGGCAAACCATTATCTTAATTTAGTGTTGTTTCCTTATGCTTGACAATAAGATTCCTCTCCCCCCGCCCCATGCCCCAAACCCTATCCAGAGAAGGCAAATATGTGTTTGTAATCTCTCCCACATCCAGAGAGCCCAAGACTCCCTCACTCATGCTGGGAAATTCAAACTGTGTAAAACCTATCTGATCAATATCAGTGGAGTGCTATTCAGACCTGAGTCCGCCAGGGTGATAATATCTGGCAAAGAGGTTTGCCTGGAGAATGGGCCAGTGTTCTTCCACAGTATCACATTCTAATGCCAGTTGGGAGAAACTTTTAGAAGAGGGGGGGGGAAGCCCTTGATCCTTCGTTCCACAGTTTCTTAAGTTGCTGTCAATGTGAGTTGGAGGAAATCTGTTCCTCATCTATCAAGATAAGTTAGCAGCAAGAACAGATTTCTGAGTAGTTACATATGTCAATAACCAAGCAATTGAGATGGCTAGGGGCTGGTATTTCTTTAACAAGATTGGGTTTTGTTGTGTGTCTGTTTGTTGTTTTTTATTGTAAAAAAATATTTCTGGCCAGAGTTGTTAACAATATTATGTTCTGTTTGAAAAGTCAAGATATCATAACACCTCTTTTATTTTAAGGAGAGGCTGGAATATGTGAGAATCTTTCAAAAAGCTGGTTTATAGTGGTCAGTTTCTAAAAATAAATACAGCCAAGATGGATTTAGGCAAGTCACTTCATCTGTGAGCTTCAGTTTACCTATCTAAAAATGGTGAAAATAATTTCTACCCTGTTTTATAACTTTAAAAATGCTTTCATATAGACCTTTAAGTAATAAATCAGAGAGTCAAGAACTTTCTATATCTGGGGGAAAATGCAAATACTCATTTGCCCTCTCCAAATAGAAAAATATTGCCACCAAGTATTAAGAAACATCAATTCCAAAACATGGAGTCATAAGTATCAACTAAGGTAACATATGAAACACTTTGAAAATTATAAAGCACTCTGCTAGTGGATGGTCTAATTCTTACTGTCCAGGGAATCATTTCTCTCTCTTTGCCTGGACTTCAAGGAACATATAATCAGTGTGGTTTTGTTATAGAGTGACATTTCAAGTGTGGATCAAAAAATTGATAGAGTATCCAAGTATTGGGAGAATTTTTCATTACTCAACTGACTATTGATGCCATGTATTAATGATAATTTATACTTTTCTATGATCTTTATTTATAATAATCTTCTTGGGTGGATAGTTGAAGTATTATTAACCTCATTTCAAGGGGTTAACACCATTTCAAGAAAACTGATATTCAGAGCAATTAAGAGGTTAACATAGCTAGTAAGTTTTGGACCTAGGGACTCAAAGCTGAGTCTCTTGATTCTAACTTCGGTGCCTTTTCCTACTATAGTCAATCATGTTGATGCTTAGATAGAGGCAGTAATATAGTTTTTCAGTGCAGCTGCTGCTTGAATGTTTGTACTACTTAACTCGACCTGTCAACTAATATTTCATGGGGCATTTATTTTATGCAAGAAACTGTCTTTGGCATTGTATGCAGCATAATTTTCTATAGTAATGGTACTCTAGAAAATGGTCCATTAAATAAAAGTTTGACTAAAATATGAAATGCGTTAAAGAGAGTAATGTGAAATCAGATCAGAAATGTAATATAAAAGTTTAGAAAGGGCTATTTATATTTTCTTCTAGATACAATAGGGAGCCATAAGGCTTCTTGAGCAGAGAAGTGACATGGTTGGACCTGTTTTTTAGGAATATTACATTGGCCTAGTAGAGGATGGATTGGAGAGATTAAAGGAAGGAGCTAAAGAGTTGCCTGGTTCATTGAAAAATTAAATAACTTTCTTTTTCATAGACACAATGTGTGAGAGAGAGAACAAGCCCAGGTTTTCCTGGACTTAATATATCTAAAATTAAAATCATTGAAATAATTTCTTTCCAAAACTAGCTCTACTATCTGAATTTCCTGTTTCCATTAACTGTAACACCATTTCCCTGTCACCCAGACTTAAACAATATAGTCATTTTATCACCATTTTTCCATATTCCCATATATATGTATATATATTATATATATATACATATATACTTATACACACATATGTATATATACATACAAATATATATGCCTGTATGTCTGTATATATATATATGTATATATATATATATATTTGTATGCATATATCCCTCTCACATTTCAGTAGCTAGGGATATGGTCTAGAAAATTCATGTAAAATTTTTGCCCTCCCTTTATTGCAGAAAAGTCTAAATTATTTTGCGATTGAAAGATAAAATATGTTTTATTATATAATACTATACATATATTTTATGCATTTCTGAATTTGTAAAAATTTCAGTGTCATCTGCTGGTTTTTGCATGTTATCTGCAGTTTCCACAATACCCCCCCCAATTCCCATTTAATTTCTTTTGTCAACCCATGCTATATCTAAACTGTGATATGGAAAGTTGTAATGTGAAAGGGATAACAATAAGTACACACAAACACACACACACAAATACACACATTCATATACTACTTATATTCACACACATTCTTCTTTATAGTCTTTCACTTCTATCTCTTCCTTTCTGCATCTACAGCTACCACACTGGTTCAGGTCACTTATCTCCAGTTTAGATTGTAATAGTTTAATAACCAAGCACCCTCCCTCGAGCCTCTTTATCCTCCAGTTTATCCCATATATTTCTGCAAAAATTATTTTTCTGACACAGCACTTTGCTCATATCACTCTCCTCTGGCTCTACCAAATCTTTACCCATTTAAAATCTTCCAGTGATTGCTTATTGCTTATGATATAAAGCCCAAACATTGTCTTATAAAATTTGACTCCAAAATGCATATAAAGTGGGGGTGGGCAGGATGATTTCTAAGGTCCCTTCCATCTCCAAAATTCTATTTTCTTATCCCTATCTCTCAATATTCCCCTACAAGAATACTCATCTTTTTCCTTCAGTAGAATGTAAGCTCCTAATCCCCAATTTATAACAAAGTGCTTTGCGCATACTAGGTGCTTATTTGGTAGAATTAAATTTCATTGATGCTATCAAATTTATGTATTTGCATCCTCTGAATATACTTTGGGTTTCTTCTTCACCACCATCACCATTTTTCAAGAGGCACCCTCCAATTTTTTCTTCTTTCCCAAATTCTAGCTGTCTTTCAAAGCTAAAGTCCCCCCTCTTCCAAGACCCTTCCCAGACTACTCTGATCTTTTCAACCTATTCACTTAGCACTTAAGAATCTCAAATCAATGCCTCATGTTGGTGCTTCATGTCATTGTTTGTTTTGGTTTGGTTTTTGGATATTACAATGCTAATGCCATGTCTTTTCAAGTATATTAAAAGTTTCTTGAGAATAGGAGTATTTCTGTATTATTGACAGGTCAAACACAATAATTTGTACATAGAAGGTGATTTGTTGATTTGTTAGATGTTTTATCATATAATATTGCAGGACTGGATAAATGAAGGAAAATGACTAATGGGGCCATTTTCCTTATGATATTAAAATGTCAGGAATAGGAAGAACAATGAAATCCCTCAGAAAGAAACTTTATTTTAGCAAAGAAATCCTTAATCTGGGTCACATAAATTTGTTTCTTACCTATAGATAACTATATTTCAATATAATTGGCATTCTTTGTAATCTACACATTTCATTTTATTTTATTAATTTGAAAACATGATTCTGAGAAGGGATTCATAGGTTCTATCAGCCTGTCTGGAGTCAATGACCAAAAAGAAAGAAAAAAGAAAAAGCAAATGACAAAAACAAAAAAAGAAAAGAAAAAAATTAAGATAATTGCTTTAGTACTAAGTATAAAGTGCCTTTGAAATGTGAAGGCCTTCCAAATAAAAGCTACTGGACTAATTCTTTCTTTGACACAAATCTTTTCTATGTTTTAATTCCCCAATTAAGATCATCTCTATTGAAATCCATTTATGACTCTCCCTTTACCCTGTGGGGCCAAAATCAAGTCAGAACTTGAGAACAGAACCATGTTGCACTATCTTTATCCCTCCCTCACCTTCCCCTGGGTACTAAAAAGAAGCAGTCTTCCCAAGGAAATAAAGGGAACAATATCTTTGGCTGTATCTAGGAAGCTAGAAATAGAAAAGGACCATCTGCACTGGGATGACTTAACTACCTCTCTAAATGAGTTAGGGAAGACTCAGCTGTACCAAGTTCATAAGAAATGTGACTCTAGCAGACAGGACCCTTTCTCAAATTGAAAGAATGGCAAAAAGTTAAAGTACTTTCTGGAATGGGTAATCAAAATCAACTTAAGAAAGGGACAAGAAGTACTAATGTCTTATGCAAAAATATGTTTTATGGATGTTTTTCCACTAATCTGTATATAGTAAATGAGCACTGAACATTAAGCAAATTACTTAACCACTATTTGCCATATTGAGGACATGTACCATTTTTCTTTTTATTTGTATTTATACTCCCAGTGCTTAACACAGTGCTGGTAAATAATAAGTGTTTAATAAATGTGTATTAACTATTAACTTGTTGACAAAATTACAAATTCTTGGAATGTTAAAGAATTATAAGTTAAATGAAATTCATTGTGATATATGGTGTAAGTGAGGGTATAAAGTTCTTTTGCCATATTGCTAATATTTGTTAAGAAATGAATCAATTCCCCATTTTTAATGTTTATAAGATTATAACATCATGTTTGATTCTCTTTTAGGATTTCCATACTAGTTTATTATTTCTCTTGTTTTTCTCAAACTCCAGATAGTTTGACAATAATCACGTTATTCTACCTTCCTAAGCCTTTAAATTTAAATTTTGGTATTGCTGTCCATTTAACTTTTCCATAAAAATTATATTATTATTTTATCAGGTTCTATAAAGAAATCTATTGATATTTAATTAAATCAATAGACTGATTTAGAGGGTGTTGCTATTTTTACTATATAGTTGTGACCTATCCATGAAGAATTTCGATTTGGAGAAAAACATTTATAATAAGATAACATATTAAAATTTTAATATACAAATGGTATAAGGAATATATAGACAGATATTCAAAAGTAAAAAGCAATATTTAGTCATCATTGTATAACTAGCCAAAAGAAATTCACATCACCAAATGGATGGTGATATCATGTGATCTTGGGACTAGAATTAGAAAGGACCTCAGAGACTAATCATTCCAACCCACTTATTTCATATATTAGTAAAATGAAGTTCTTAAACAAAGGAATCATCTTATTTATGCAAATGTTATGCATATAGAAATACTTAACATTTATATGATGCTTGGAAGTTTGCAAATCACTTGATATATATATATATATAAATATACATATATTATCTCATTTCCTCCCCATAAAAATCTAGAAGATAACTATTATTATTATTATTATTTTCATTTTCATTTTACAGTTGATCAAATGGAAGCTAAAAAAAGTTAAGTGATTAGTTTGGGGTCATACAACCAATAAGTGTCTAAGGCAGAATTTGAATTCAAACATTACTGATTCCATGACCAGTTTTCTATTCCCTGCACACCACTACTTAAGCAATCACTTAAAAAAATTTCTATGCAACTAAGAACCAAATATGTACCATTTAAAATAATTGTAAGTGCTTTCTTCAAAACCACCAGTGGTCAAGAATAAATAAAAGCAATAAAGCTCAGTCTTAGAGGGGCTAAAAAGAAATGGGTAAAGATTAATATGTTTATGGCTGGTGGAAATACAAATTACTAGAACCTTTTCAAAAAGCATTCTGGAAGTACGGAAGAGGAATGAGATAAAAAATATTCTCTTTGACCCAATAATCCTTAGGAGAGTCATCACAAATAAAAAGAAATGTAGCTGTTCCAATATATGCATAGCAACATAATTTTATTCACAAAGAATTGGAAACAACCTAAACGTCCAACAGTGGTGAATAGCTGAAAAATTATGACATGGGAATGGAATGGAAAGCTCCAATGCTGTTAATAATGATAAATATATGGAAAACAAATAAATCCAGAAAGCTTTCTATGAAGTAATGCAAAAAACAAATTGCACATTAGCCAGGATCATGTCAAAGGAAAAATATATATATATATATATATATACACAAATTCAGAGATGAATGAATGGAGTATAAGGGGACACATGAGAGTAAATAAATTGTTATGAATATATTACTTGAAGAAATGTATTTTAAGTGGAAATAGCTATAAGTGAATTTGTATCTGATTCTATAGTGATTTAAAGTTAAGTGTAAAGTTCTTAATTTTTTTTACAAAAAAGATATATGACATAGAAAAGACATTAATGGTCAGATGATTCAACTTCTTCATTTTACAGATACAGAAACTGAGGTCAATGAGATTACATGACTTGCCCAAGGTCATCATACTATATTATGTAGTGAGGTTGAATTTGACTCCAGGTCCAGAATTCTATCCATTAAGCCATCTAGCTATTACCCATCATCTACTAGCAGATCAATAAAAGGATCTCTTCCTCAGGATGTACACTCCTTAAACTTTCTGTAACATTTCACAGTAGTACTCTCCAAATTTTCCTTCTAAAAACATTCTCTTCCCTTAGCTTCCAACAAACCTCCTTCTCTTGGTTCTTCTCCTATCCACCTGATCCCTTCATTATCTCCTTTGTTGATTGATTTTTCTCCATCTCCTAAGTGTACTTTTCTACTCCTTCCACATTCTTTCTAAGAGTGACCTCATCTGATCCCAAGAGTTCAATTATCACCTTGATAAGGCTAACTCTCATATCTCTCTGTATGGATCTCATCTCCCCTCTGAGCTTGAGTCACACAGCTTATCTGCCTAATGGACATCAGCTGGATGTCTTTCTGATACCTTATAGTCTACATTTTTAAAACTAAATTTATCATCTTCCCCACAAACCTGCCATTCTTCCCAGATCCCCCAATTCTTTTGAAGATACCACTATCTCTCTTTTGAGACTCCCTAGCTTAAAAAGTTCAAAGTAAATTTTAACTCCTCTCTCTTTGCACACTCATTCAATCTCTACTTTTGCTGATCTATCTCCTAATCATCTCTGGGGCAACAAGGTGGTATAATGGAAAGAGTTCTGGGTCTGAAGTCAGGAATATTCATCTTTCGGATGTTTGTCCTTCCTTCTTAAAGGAGACCATGACATCAGGAGGTTGATACCTTGTCATGCAGGAAATTGGATTTAAGTAAATTAGGACCATGCAAAGTCATCAGCATCATTTTTTCCTTGATACTCTTCTGAGTCCAGTGACAGGACATAGGTCAGGAAGACTGGAAGTGATCCCAGATGCAATGGGTTACCTTGACCTTTTTAAACTAAGGTCTTCTAAAACTATATTATAAAGCAGCAGTCATCAAAATCATTTAGTACTGACTAAGAAATAGAGTAGCCAATCAGTGGAATAAGTTAGGTTCACAGGACAAAATAGTCAATGACTATAGTAATCTAGTGTTTGACAAATCCAAAGACCCCAGCTTTTGGAATAAAAACTCACTATTTGACAAAAACTGCTGGGAAAACTGGCAGAAACTAGGCATTGACTCATACCTAATACTGTATATCAAGATAAGGTTGAAATGGGTTCAGGATTTAGACATAAAGAGTGATATTAATGGGGCAGCTAGGTGGCGCAGTGGATAGAGCACCAGCCCTGAAGTCAGGAGGACCTGAGTTCAAATCTGGTCTCAGACACGTAACAGCTGTGTGACCCTGGGCAAGTCACTTAACCCCAATTGCCTCAGCAAAAAAAAAGAGTGATATTATAAGCAAATTAGAAGAACAAAAGATAGTTTACCTCTCAGATCTGTGGAAAAGAAAGGAATTTGTGGCCAAAGAACTGGAGTACATTATTGAATACAAAATGGATAATTTCGATTATATAAAATTAAAAAGGTTTTGTACAAACAAAACCAATGCAGACAAGATTAGAGGGGAAGCAATAAACTGGGAAAGGAAATTTTGCATGCAAGCTTTCTAAAAAAGGCCTCATTTCTGAATTGACTCAAATTTATAAGAAGTCAAGTCATTTTCCAATGGATAAATGGTCAAAGGATATGAACAATTTTCAGATGAAGAAAATAAAGCTATTTCTAGTCATATAAAAAGCTGCTCTAAATCACTATTGATCAGAGAAATGCAAATTAGGACAATTCTGAGGTACCACTACAAACCTCTCAAATTGGCTAACATGACAGGAAAAGCTAATCATAAATGTTGGAGGGGATGTGGGAAAACCAGGACACTATTGCATTAGTGGTAGAGTTGTGAACTGATTCAACCATTCTGGAGAACAATTTGGAACTGTGCCCAAAGGGCTTTTAAACTGTGTATACCCTTTGATCCAGCAGTATCTCTACTGGCCCTTTATCCCAAAGAGAACATAAAAAAGAGAAAGGGATCCACATGTGCAAAAATGTTTGTGGAAGCCCTTTTTGTAGTGGCAAGAAACTGGAAAATAAGTGGATGCCCATCAATTGGAGAATGGCTGAATAAGTTATGGTATATGAATGCTATGAAATATTATTGTTCTATAAGAAATGATGAGCAGGATGATTTCAGAGAGGCCTGGAGAGAATTACACGAACTGATGCTAAATGAAATGAGCAGAACCAGGAGATCATTATACAGGGCAGAAGCAAGATTATACTATGATCAATTGTGATGGATGTAGCTCTCTTCAACAATGAAATGATTCAGGCCAGTTCCAATGGTCTTGTGATGAAGAGAGGGATCTACACTTAGAGAGAGGACTATGGGAACTGAGTGTAGATTACAACATAGTATTTTCATTCTTTTTGTTGTTGTTTGCATTTTGTTTTCTTTCTCATTTTTTTTTCTTTTTTGATCTGGTTTTTCTTGTGCAGCATGATGTTTGTGGAGATGTGTAAAAGAATTGAACATGTTCAATACATTTCAGATTGTTTACCATCTTGGGGAAAGAATTTGGAAAAGATTTGGAGCACAGGGTTTTGCAAGAATGAATGCTGAAGATTGTCCATACATATGTTTCCAAAATTAAAAGCTTTAAGTAAAAAATAAATAAACTAAGGTCTTTCCTATCTCTCAGTTTGTCAAAGGCAACACCTATTCAATTATTTAAGGAATGAGGCAAAAAAGTAGCTTAGTTTGCCTACTTAATAAAAAAAATCAAATAAGGAGGGAAAAAACCCTCAGGGTTTCTGGCCAGAATTGAGTTCAAATATGACCTCAGATCCTACCTAACTGTGTAGTCCTAGACAAGTCACAATTAATGACTAATGCCTTAGTTTCCTCATCTGTAAAATGAAGTGTTGAAAGAAATGGCAAACCACCCCAGAATCTTTGCCAAGAAAATCCCAAATAGGGGCACAGACAGTTTGGCCATAACGGAAACAACTAAACAAAAGAAAGGACAGATACCTAGATCCCCTTAATCCTTGTGCCTTCAGTTTATTTTCAATTTACCCTGTCTATAACTTATATACAAAGAATTATTTTCATGCTCGGTGAGCTCCTTTAGAGAAGGGACTGCCTTTTTCCTATTGAAATACCTCCAACACTTAGCCTTGCACAAACCCATAACAGTCACTTAATAAAAACTTAACTGACCAAATACTCAATAACCTTCAATTGTTCCCTATTACCTCCAGGATAATATAAAACTCCTTAGCCTGGCATTTAAAGCTCTACATAATATGGCTCCAACACATCTCCCAGACTAATTTTATTAATTTATTTTTTTTATTTGCAAAACATATGTATGGGTAATTCTTCAATATTAACCCTTACAAAGCTTTCTGTTACAAATTTTCCTCCCTACTCCCTACCCCTCCCTTAGATGGCAGGATATCCACTACATGTTAATTATGTTAAAATACTTGATAAATCGAATATATGTATACATATTTCCACACTTACCATTGCAATTGTTGTGCAAGAAAAATCATATCTACAAGAAAGAATAATCCGATAAAGGAAATACAATGCAAGCAAACCTCAATAGAGAACATGAAAATGTTATGTTGTGGTCCACATTTCACATCCCTCTCTCTGGATGTATATTGCTTTCTTCAGTGAACAATTGGAAGTGGTTTAAAACATTTCATTGTTGAAGAGAGCCATGTCCATCAGAATTGATGGTCATATGGTATTGTTGTGGCCATGTATAATGATCTCCTGATTCTGCTCATTTCACTCAGCATCAGTCCAGACTAATTTTATATTATTTCCCTTTACGTACTCTCTGTTCTAGCTAAAAGGATTGGTCCTCCAATCTTGTCCTACTGTGTTCCCCCTTCTGTGTAATCATGCAAGACATTCTCCAAGACTAATATTCATTCCCTCTTCATTTCTCCTCGTTAAATTCCTTCTGTTTCTTCAAAGTCCTGTTCAAGCATCATCATCTATGAAACTATCCATTACCTCCTCCATCCCCAGATTAAAATGTTCTCTCCTAATATAATGTAAAGAAAACTAGATTAAAAGTCAGAGAACTTCTGCTCAAATATAACTGGCAAAGTCACTTATTTCAAGATCTAAGTAAAAAAAAAGGTTGAAGTAGACGATAGCTAAAAAAAAACCTTCCAACTTGTACAGAAAAAGAATAAATATTCATATAATGACTGCTATGTGCACATTATGTTGTTAAATAAAATTTTCTCATTTGATCCTCACAAAAACTCAGGAAGGTAGGTACTATTATTATCTCAATTTTACCTTGAGAAAACTGAGATTAAGTGCCTTGCCCAGAGCTATACTAGTAAAAGTTGGACACCAGATTGAATTCAGACCTCTCTGACCCATTTCTCTATTCTCCATGCCACTTGCTACTTCCATCTACTATATGATCCTCAAATTTTCCTTGACCATTTTGGTCTTCTCCTTTGCCCCAAGGCATTTGGCCTTTGATTGTTCTGATCTGCATAAATGCTCTACTCCTCCTGCACCAATTTAATCAATCCTCCTCAGAAATGAGATGCATCTTATTTGCCATCATTGTATCTCTAGCTCCTTGCACAGAGCCGATAGGTACTTGATAAACATTTCTTTAAATTTAATGAATGGAATTGTCATCATCAGTGAAAACACCAGCAAGTAAGGGAGATAGGAAGTTCTTTTAGTTCTCAGAATCTTAGTTTTCTTTTTCTGTAAAATGCAGTACAAACAATAGAACACAGAATCCCAGGATGTTGGAGCTGCGGAGAATTCTGAGACCATCCATTCCAACTGGCAACAAAGAATAACAAACAGAAAAAAAAATGGGTTGAGTAGGAGAGGTCATCTAGTCATTGAATGAAGAAATTCAGTGGGAAGGAATTCACTACATCCTGAGGAAACCCAATCCACCTTGAAATAGCTCTTAATTATTGCAATTTTTAAAAATTTTCCCCTAATGTCAGGTTTAAATCTGCGTCTTTTGCAACTTTCACTGATTACTGTTAGGTCAGTCCTTTGGAGCCAAGTAAAACATGTATAATTTATCTTCGTCATAATACCAATCAGATACTTAAATACAACTAACATCTCTGTTGAGGCTTGATTTCTCAAACCTAATACCCATATTTTCAATCAATCTTTATAAGGCATGATACTGAAACCATAGTTCTTGCTTACCTTCTTCTGGACCCTCCATATAATGAGTCCTAATGTGCTTCTCTGAACACAGCACAATGCCCTGGATATGGTTTGACAGATTAAAGCAAAGATATATAACCTTCCTAGCCCTGGGAAATATATTGCCTGTCATAATAGCTTCTTTAGCTACCAAATCACACTGTTGAATAATATTGACCTTGAAGACCACTAAAACTTAAAGATATTTGTCATAAAAAAATGGTATCTAGCCATGTTTACTCTAGAATATAAAGTTAATTTAAAAATATTTTCCTTGATAGCTATTGTTTTAAGTCACTTAGATTCCCTCTCCCTATTCCATTCCATATGGCTCCCAGAGAGCCGTTTAATTTAAAAAACAAAGCTTTAAGGAAATAAAAAATAGAAGAGAAAAATGGTAAGAATGATCAGCATATTAAAATTTTTTATGCTTGATATATAATATTTCATACCTATACACCTCAAAAGAGCAGAGGGAAAGTACCTGGCTTGGGAGTACAATGGAAAAATCTAAAGAAGTCCAGCTGGGTGAGGAATGAAGAGATGACTGCCATGGGAGTGTCTGGGAGGAGCTCTCTTCTTCACCAAGTAATCCAGAGAGACCCCAAGAACAGAGGGTATGGATGAATTATGAATTTCAGTAGTGATATAATCTTACAAGTCTTGCTTATTATTCTATCCATTGTAGTCATTATGTATGTTCCTTTCCTGGTTCTACTTATTTCATTTTGCATCAGTTCATATAAATCTTTCCATACATTTCCTTTCATTATGATCATTATATAGCACAAAATGATTATTTGATTTAGTACAATTTTCTAGCTTATCAAGTTTTTTTTTTTTTTTTTGGATTCTAATTGTACCAGTCAGTGCAATAATAATTAATTCGCCCAGCTTTATGCCATCCATAAATTTAATAAGCAGATTCACTATGCCCATTCAAGTCATTGATAATTTTAGTTTGACACTTAAGGCTCTCTACTCCAAACTTCCTTCCGTTAAGATATTTTTGCATACAGTTATTCAACTAATTCTGGATCTATTATTTAAAAGTCCACATCTCTCCATTGTTTGCATAGGCTGAAAATAGTGTATGAATCTTCAAACTATATTGACAGAAATCCCCATATCTATAAATTTACTAATCCTGTGGCAAAAAAAAAATGAAATAAGGCTGTATGATACACAAAGATGTACCATGATTCACCTGCCTGTGGTGACTAGAATTCATGAAGAAACAACAAGGTGTTCTCTTATTATCTCCTTAGTTGTTTTGCATATCATATCCCTAGAAGTCATCTTCATTCTAGTCTTTTCAGCACAAAAATCATCTCCTTTACAGAAAAAAAACCAAAAAAATTTTAAAAAAAAGGAAAATGGGTTGAGCAGTTCCATCATCTCATTTGCCATCAATTATCTTTTTCCCATACATCCTTAGCAATGATTTTATCTACTACATGGTGTCTCCTCAAAATAGTTCTTTTTGAAGGATTTGTTTCCTAAAGGCTTTATTTTTAGTATTATTTGTTAATCCTAACTCATTTTGACCTTTAGCACTTTTTGTAGAATATTTAGATACTTTTTGTAGAATACTGTCACATTTTTTATTCATCATCTATTACCTGCCTCCTTACTTGAATTTCAGAAATAATCTCTAAGTGCTTTTCCAGCTCTAATTCCTAGGATGCTTAAAAATCCAATGGAACTCATCAATGTGGGTAAACCTTATAAAACTACAGATGAAACCCTATCTACATCATGCACTTTTGTCAGTGTCTCCTTCAGAAAGTTTCATTGGAGATCTACTTAATGTTCTTTGTGACTTAGTGTGAATTACTATTAGATCTCAGAACATTATGTAAGTGCCAATTTAGTATACAAGATGGTTGTGATTAGCCAATGAGCACCTTAAGAGCTTGTACAGTTTTTGTTTGTTTTTGAATTTGTTTAGCACAGTGCCTGGACCATAGTAGGCACTAAATAAATTCTAGTTGACTGACTGGCTTGATAAGATATCTCTCTGCTCCCTTTGCTTTTCCTGTATGACTTGCTTCTTTTTCTGATTTCACATGTTTATATTAATTTTTAAATCACTTCTTTCTTTGTAAGTAACATGTTACAACCTGTATATACTCATGATGAGTTTATCCATTATTGTTTGGATCATCAAATATGATCCTGCAATAGATTCATTTGCTACCAATGTGAAGGCCCCTGTGCTGGAATTGCAAACTAGGACTGAAGTTGCGACTTGAACAAGTGGGATTAAGAGAAGTAAAGAAGAATTAGGAGGAACTTTCAAAATGGGAAATGATAAGGGTGAAAAGTATGGAAATAGGAACTCACATACTATGTTCAGAGAATAATAGATAGATCTGAGTGGGTAGAATAAGCTTTGCAAGAGTGAGTAGGGGGATACAGGTGCATAGACACCTGTTTATGGAATGGAGAGAGAACAAATCAATAGACAATGAAGTATGTATTGCACTGCTCTGGGCAAACAGAATGGGGAATTCCATTTGCCACTTCACAGCATTTATAAGTATTCTATGTTTCTTATTTACTGGGTAATCAAGAGGAGGATCTTTTGATTGATTATTAAGGCAGAAGCTGGTGAACATTCAAAATATACAAACAGGCTCAACTGATCTGTTACTCAGTAGTTGCATTTGGATGAGGAAGATGAAGTTACATGAGACTTTGGGTGAGCAGAGAAGTCTTAGGCCTTCTCTTTCCAGGACAATATATGACCTGTGAATTTGGAGTCCCTTCCTTTTATTTCTGTAGTTTCTATTCTTTCCTACTTTCAGATAAAGGATGGTAGAAATGTAAGCCTTGTAAGAGCTGAAAGATCAAAAGAGTGAGCTGCTTGCCATCCAAAAACTAAAGTCCATACAATAATTGGCTGGTAATTGAGCCTAGTGTGGAGTGCAACCCTGAAGATCTACAGGAGTCTGATCAGTAGCTGACTGACATCAAGACACTGCATTCTACAAATAAGAAAATGGCCCTACACATCACCTATGACACTTTTGAAATTGAACTTGGTGAGATGAATATTTTATAGCAAACACTTTAAGTTGGAGCTCATTCTACCCAAGAATCAAGGTGATAGAAGGAATTGTGAACCCTTGGTGGCAGTGTGAAATGCATTTTTGTTATTTCTTCTCAATAAAGAAACTTTGTAAAACCTAATTAATGCTAGCTAGTTAAATTTATATGGGGTGCTAATTACGGGAACAATCAATATCATAGGAAAACTATAAATTGTAAAACTGGTAGAAAATATGGAGAATAAATGAACCAGAAGGGGAGTTTGAGCCAAGAGTATTAAAGAGAAACCCAATAATCTTTCTTAAGCACCTTTCTTAAGCATATTTCCTTAAGCACTGTTATAAATGAAATGGATATGTTTTATGAAAAAAAGTATTTGTTAAATATTCTTATGCTCAAAACACTGTACTAGGCACTGGAGATATGAAGTCAAAAATCAACTAATTCCTGTATTCTAGAGGATTATATTCCATTGTAAATGGGCAAGAGAGGGATCCAAAGTATATAATACAATAATCCATGAAAAACAAAAGGTGTAAATGTTCTTACAGATGTAAAGACCCAGGACAGGCATAAGTAGAATATTACATGTTATAAATGACTTGCTTATAGAAAATGGCATGCAAAGTACTTTATCATAGATAGGCAGAGCTGGAAAAACATGTTAGAAAGCCATGTGATAAAAATAAGAAACAACTGAAAGAATGTTTCATTGGCAGAAAAATTAAAGGAGTAAGTAGAAGTCCTCCATCACAAAAGATAGATATTCTATTAAAGACTTATGGAAAGAAATGGATATGTATTAGATAGGATGAGAGGGTGTGATGGAACTTCTTTGGCAGAAGGACTACCCACCTCCAAGAAACTTCAGAATAATTCAAAGACAGAAGAAGGAAGTTAAATGAGAATGAGAAAATGAAAAACAGTAGTCTAAGATTTGGGAACAAATCAGCATGGCACATTTGCCATTGTAGCCAAGAAGCAAAGGTTTCAGAAAAGGAGGGACAGATGCTATGAGAATTCAAAAAGCAGCAAAGAGACCAGGCTGATTAGAAGAGAGGTTCTATGGTACTTAGAACTAAGGTTCAAAAAAAAAAAAGATTGTAAAAGGTTTCAAAGCTAGCTAATCAATCGATTAACAAATTAAGAGATTATTATAATTTAAGTGTGCTGGGAACTGAAGATACAAAAATAAAAAATGAAATTAGTTCTTGTCTTCAAGAAGTCTTGTTTTTTTCTTATAGCAATGACAATGCTGTAGTTAGGTGGCACAGTGGATAAAATGCTAGTTCTGGACTCAAGAAGATTCATCTTCCCAAGTTCAAAAATGGTCTTAAACAACTAACTATGGGGTCCTTGGCAAGTCACTAAACCCTGTTTGCCTCAGTTTCCTCATCTGTACAAATGAACTGGAGAAGAAAATAACAAACTATACCAGTATCTTTGTTAAGAAAACTTCATACGGGATCAAGAAGAATTGGAAACAACAAATAATGTAGTTATCACCTATGTGCAATAAGAAACTGCTAAAAGTTTTTGAATAATGGAAGAAAAGAGTGTATAAGGAAGATTTGTACTTGCAAACCTTGGACTCCTTTTCAAGGCTGATACTGTACTTGGTCTCTAAATCACTTTTTTTTTTTTTTTGCTGAAGCATCTGGAGTTAAGTGACTTGCCCAGGTTAAGTGTCTGAGGTCAGATTTGAACTCAGGTCCTCCTGACTTAGAGGCTGGTGCTTTACCCACTGCACTACCTAACTGCCCCTTCTAATTCACTTTCAAGATCAAATTTTCTAAAAGAAGAACTCAACAGTAGGTAGGAGTGGGGGTAGAGGAAGAAAAGGGCTTTCATCTGTTTGCAACTGACAAGACCACAATACCATAGATGATGAGAATCAATATAATATATAATATTCTAATATGAAATCATCTTTTTTTTATTCTTTTTCCTGTTTTATTTTCTCAGCAGGATTGCTCCAGCCAAAGTGAATGCACGATGGATGGGAGAATGAAGAAATTTGAAAGGCAGGAGACAGAAGGCCATTTTGATATAGAGACATGAGATGACAAGGTCCTTGACTCTGGTGATAGCAAGTGGAAGGAATCAAAATAAATTTAATTTGACAGACCTTTCAAGCAATTTGATATAGGAAGCGAAGAAAAATGAAGAGATCGTCTAGGCTGACTGACTGAGAATAGTGATGGTGGTATGGGCTAATAGGGCATGTTAGCAGTGATCTCAGGAAATGAAACCAGGAAAGAGATACTGAGCTTGAGGTGCATAGAGAGCATCCAAATCGAAATGTTTACTATAGAATAGAAAATGAGGAAACAAAAATTGATAAAATGCTAGGATTAAAGATGAGAGATTTAGGAAATCTTCAGAGAAGTATCATATTTACAAATCTTTGAGTCACCTTTCAAGATGAATAATAACCTATCAACCTCTACTTCACTTCTAAGACCAAATTCTACCAAGGAGAGAATCAGCAATGTGCTGGGGAGGGCCAAAGAGAAGAGTCTTACATGATCATCTGACAATACCATTGTGTCATGGATGTTGGGAACTACACTAATATTCAAAAAAGAAATCACTTTTTTGTTCTTCCCTTTTTTATTTTCCCATCAAGACTATTCCACCCACAGTAAATCCTCCAGGGAATACCACTTCTGTACTGTTCTTTATCAAAATGAAAACAAATATATACAAAAGAAACTTACACTGTTCAGAACAGGGAATTCTGAGATTGGATGTCCAGTTCTGATTCTGCCACTAACAAACTGTCTGATTTTTAAACAAATGACAGCCTCTGGACCTCCATTTCTCTTCTTAAAACTAAATTCCTTTTCAGTTCTAAGAATCTATGTTTTGGGGATTCTCTGACAATCCCAAGTAGTGGTATAGAATTAGGACCATAGGAGTTCAGAAATAGAACAATACCTAGCATTTATTCAATGCCTTATGGTTTGTCCAGTATCTCTTTTGATACAATAGTTCTTTAGTTCACCACAGCAACTTTAGAAAGAAAAAAGAAAACTTTTGTATTCCCATTCTACAGACAAGAAAAACTGAGGCCCAGAGAGGCTGTGTGAGATGTGTAGCTATGTGTGTTTGTGGGGCAGAAGGAGTAAGAACATTTCCCAAAACTGAGCCACCTTCCTCGGACATGCAATTGGTAATGGGAAAAGGAAGGAGAGAAGGGTGCTGACAGGAGGCATCCAATGAGGTAAATAGCAATTCTTCTGATTTCCATTCATCCCAGAACAAGGCACTTTGACACCAACCCTTAGTTCTGTTCCCTTTCCTTTGAAATGGAGGCAGAGATTCATTCAGCAGCTTCCTCTCCAAAAGGGAAGAAAGCATTTAAACATGTACAGGCCTGACTTAGAATGAACCCCCCAATGAACCCTTGGGGGTTTATTTTCATTTCTTCTTGGCAGAACGTAACTTCCTGCTTCTAAGAAAAATATCTTTTTAAAGGCTTGTAAAAAGGTTCCAGGGCGCCTCGAACTTCTTATGGCTCTTACAGAACAACAAGGGGATGAGCTAAATGTAAATGAATCAGAAACACATGGAGCCGATTTCCTTTCAAATACACCAAGGGGCTGAAGCCAGGAGGGGAGAAAGTGTTTGATAAATCATGTTGGAGCTTTTATCAAACCCAGCATGTTTGAGAGAGAGCCGGAGGTGGTAAAGGGATCCAAAACATTGCTGAATTTCCACATGGGGAAGGCTGAGGAGGATGGAGAGCCTCTGGCCCAAGGATGGTGGAAAGCCAAGAGGGGCTGGCATTGGAATTGAGGAGGTGTGTGATACATACAATATAAAGGTCATAAAAAGTCAGCCGGGGCCATGGACTCATAAGATCACAGATTCATAGTTGGACAGTGACTTCTTTTCTCATAATTAATGTCTAATGAAAGCAGTGTAGCCTATTAGAACTGGAAGGAATGTTAAAGACCATCTAGTCTGATCTCCTCATTTTATAAATGAGGAAACAGGTCAGAACAGCAAAATGATGTACCCAGGGTAATAGAGCCACCAACTGCCTTAATGATACTAGCTGGTTTCCTAATATACCTTTAGGACAGAATGTATTTAAATCAATTATACAGCTCATTGTCTAGCATATTCTCTGAAGAGATAGCTAATAAAATGATTTCTTCCATCTAAAAGATGGGTCTGGTGAGGAGGGGGATAGGTCCATTATCTTCCAGAAGTGATTTGGTTTAAGACTAAACTCAGTCAAAGATCTTGGTTCCACTCCAGGCTTTACCTTTACTAGTTGTGCAATCTTATTTTACCTCTCTGGGTCTCAGTTTCCTCATTTGTAAAAGAAATGGTACTACTGGGTGGTAGATAGAAGCTGGACCTGCATTCAGGAAGAACTAAGTTTAAATATTAGTTTAGACATTTAATAGCCGTATGATCAGGCAAATTACCTACCCTCTGCCTGTCTCAATTTTTTCATCTGTAAGGTAGTGATCAAAATAGCACTTGCCTCCTATGAGAGAAAATTTGTAAAGTACTTTGCAAATCTTAAAACACTATATAAATGCTAATGGTGATAATGATCATGAGGAGGAGGAGGAGAATGAAGATATTTTTCAATTCTGAGCTTGTGATCTTTTTGGTAGGTAACTTTTCTATCACCAAATAGTCTTCTGAAATCACATCACAGAATCTATGATTTGGAAGAAATCTCATTGGCCATCTAGTCCACCCAAACCAGAACAAGAATCACTCTTTATAACATAACCCTCAGTTAGCTTTTGTTTTGAGAGATCTCAATGAGAAAAGCACTACCTATCAATACAGAGTTTATCACATTCTGAATTCTCTAACTTGGGTTGGCAAACTACTGAGCTACAGAATAAATCCAGCCTGGTGGTCTGCTTTCATATGTCACAAGCAAAAATTGGTTTTTAGATTTTTAAATAAAGTATTATTCCTGACATCAAGTCAAAATGTGCCTCCATTTCACACCATGGCTCCCAATTTTCCCTGATGGAGTCTAACAGACTAAGTCTAATCCCTTTGCCACATGATGTCTCTTCAGCTATTTTAAGACAGCCAGCTTGTTCCCACTAAGTCTCTTTGTCACCATCTTTACCATTCACAATTTTACTCCCTTCCAATTATCCTCTGTTGGATGTTGGTCAGCATTAAACAATATCTTCTCCAAAATGTGGCATCTAAAAATGTACACAGTACTCCCAGAGTATGACAGAGGTAGAATACAGTAATACCAGCATGTTCATAGTGCAGTACCTCTTGATATAACCTAATCTATTAGATTTCTTGTTTCCCATGTTACTAAAGTTTGTGGTTCTTTAAAATCCTCAATAACTTTTTATTTTCTTCTATTATTTTTTTCTTTATTAGCAGAACCTGGGAGACACAATAAATAGAATACTGGGTCTGCAGTCAGGAAGACCAAAATTCCAAATCTGTCTCAGACACTTCCTAGCTCTATGACTTTGTACACATCCCTTAGCCTCTGCTTAACTCAGGTTTCTCAACTGTACTACCTCCCAGGATTGTTGGGAAGATCAAATGAGATAATATGTGTAAAGTAAAAGTTTAATAAATGCTTACTTTCTATCCAGTGATCTTGCCAATCAGGAACTTTCTTGACTTTGATTCAGCTATCTAGTGTCTTAGCTATCACACATAGTCACATTTGCCTTTTTCCAAATCACTGATATTAAAAATACCACAAAACCAATCAAAGAGCTCTAGGATATTCTGTTGGGGTCTTTATTCTAAGTAAATATCAAAATATTAATAATGACTTTTGGGGCAAAGGAATTGATCTCACATATCTCCATCTTGTATAGGATATGAGAAACTTTGTTAAATTATTTGCTAAAATCTAAATAAGTTCCATCCACAATGTTCTCTTTATCAACCAGTCCTGTAGCCTTGTCAAAACTTTGGAAACTCCATTTTTTAATTCTTTGTAAATTGATGGGACATTTGCCCCTCTATAATCCTGTAGTTTCTCTCTGCCTAATATCCATGATCATTCATAGATCACTGATGACAGTTTAGTAGCAGCAAGTATTGATGTTTTTAGTCCCTTGGGATGAAATTCATCTAGGTATAGTAAATTGAACTCGTCTTGGCAGCTTGATGAAATCTTATCTGCCTCTCTATATGGGATATAAATTCACTATTATCCTTTTATCTTTCTGTATTCTCCAGTAAAAAAGACCTATTTCACCCCACCTTAGTGACAGAGAAGCAGAATAAAATTATTATGATATTCTGACTGGTGAACTAGCAAATGGGGTGCGAATATTTTAAATTTGTATTTGAGTTTTGTTTTCAGAAATAGACTACTAAAATGGTGTGATAAACAAGGACAAAAATAGTTTCTTTGTTGTTAAAGACAGAAAGCTGAAGGGGAGTTCTTACCTATTTCCTTGACTACAGTGAAAGAGACCTCCCAAAACATTTCCTACATTCTTCCTCTCCACTTTATCTGAGGCCAATATAAGAATGTCTCTGAGCTTTCTTCCATCTAATACAGTATCCAATATAGGAAGACAGAGTAAATTCGATTTTATCAAATAAACATTTACTGAGAGTGTACCAAGTATATAATGCTCAGAATAATACCAAGAGAAGGGAGTTTACAATGTTTGCTAGCTTTGTAGTCAAATGACTTCGATTTACATCTTGACTCTTCCATTCACTCCTTGTGTAAATCATGGGCAAACCACTTAACTCCTCTGTGCCTCAGTTTACCTCATCTATATATAGATATAGATATTTATTTACATATTTTCTCCTTCATTAGAATGTAAGCTCCTTGAAGTTTGGAGCAGTTTTTACCTTGTTTTTCCCATTCTTAGTGTAAGTGATTAGTAAATCTTTGTTGACTATCAGCCTGAGGTTCCTGGGGAAGATGACCTGTAAAGTCCCTGTATAATTTGAAATTTATGACCCTGCAAGAACAGCTTCCATTTTAGAATTCTATTTAAGAATTTAAAATTGGAATTTTTGCTTCCAGTTACTATTTATCAATGACTCACTAATCTTCCTATCTTCCAATCTGATAAATCTAATCTTTTGAAATCAATTGAAACTTACACTCCTTAGCTATCTTCTTGAACTCAACCTACTGATTGTCTGGCCTTCCCTAATCATCATCATGATTTGCCAGACCCTCTCTAGCCAAAACCTTGACCTTAATTCTTTCTGTGGAGCCTTGTCCTGCCTCAGTAGACTCTCTCTTAGTGCACCATGCCTTTAACCCATTGGCTTTTATTTTTCAATGAATATCATGTGAGTTCAGATGAGTGCCCTGAAATTTAGCTCATTATTTTCTGCTGAACCTTCAGGATCCACACCCTCTACCATAGTGAGAACAAAGGGAGTGTGATCAACATAATGATTTTTAGTTTGAACATTTCTATCCTAAGCCAGGAAGTCAATAATTTGAATGATAAAACGACAACAGATCTAAAGTAACTAATGGATAAAAGGGAAGGATCAAAGGTGTCATGTACAAAGCACCTTTGCCTTCTAGTTACCTGCCTCATCAGTGTTCTTGGCATTGACACTAACAGCTAGAGAATCCTGAGTGAATGGAGGGTGGAAGAAGGAGGAAAGAGGATTAAGGCTACTTAGCCTTAATCACTGAATAGGTGCAGTCTCAGAGAGACTGAGATCGGTTGAAGACCTTAGCTTTAAAAGGCCAAAGTCTTGCATCCATTACCATCTCCAGTCATCCTGATCTATATCTTGCCACTGGATCAGATGCCTCTGGAAGGGAAAATGAGGCTGGTGACCTTGCCCAACCTCCCTCACTGAAATCCAATTCACTTGCATGTCATACTATCATCTCCTTGATGTCATGGTTCTCTTTGAAAACAAAGGACAAGGGGCAGCTAGGTGATGCAGTAGATAGAGCACCAGCCCTAAAGTCAGAAGAACTTGAGTTCAATTTTGGCCTCCGACACTCAGACTTCCTGGCTGTGTGACCCTGGGCAAGTCACTTAACCCCAATTGCCTTAATTATTTTTTTAAATTAAAGCTTTTTATTTGTATAACATATGAATGGGTAGTGCCCCAGCATTGATCTTTTTTTTTATTAAAGCTTTTTATTTGCATAACATATGTATGGGTAGTTCCCCAGCATTGATCTTTACAAAGCTTTCCATTACAAATTTTACCCCCAGTCCCCTCCCCTCCCCTAGATGGCAGGAAGTCCACTACATGTTAATAATGTTGAAATACTTGACAAGTTATGCAAGAAAAATCCTATCTACAAGAAAAAAAAAAAAGAAAATCAGAGAAAGGCAACAAAATGCAAGCAAATATCAATAGAGATCATGAAAATGTTATGTTGTGGTCCATATTTCATATCCCTCTCTCTGGGTGTATATGGTTTTCTTCAGTGAACAATTGGAACTGGTTTGAGACAATTCTTTATTGCAGAAAGCCTTGTCCATCAGAATTGATCATCATGTAATACTGTTGTTGCTGTGTATGATGATCTCCTGGTTCTGCTCGTTTCACTCAGCATCAGTTCATGCAAGTCTCTCCAGGCCTCTCTGAAATCGTCCTGCTGGTCATTTCTTACAGAGCAATAATATTCCATAACATTCATATACCATAATTTATTCAGCCACTCTCCAATTGATGGGCATCCATTCAGTTTCCAGTTTCTAGACACTACAAAAAGAGCTGCCACAAACATTCTTGCAAATGTGGGTCCCTTTCCCTCCTCTAAGATCTCTTTGGGATATAAGCCCAGTAGAAACATTGCTGGGTCAAAGGGTATGCACAGTTTGATAGCTTTTTGAGCATAGCTCCAAATTGCTCTCCAGAATGGTTGGATCCATTCACAGTTCCACCAACAATGTATTAGTGTCTCAGTTTTCCCACATCCCCTCCAACATTCATCGTTATCTTTTCCTGTCATTTTAGCCAATCTGACAGGTGTGTAGTGGTACCTCAGAGTTGTCTTAATTTGCATTTCTCTGATCAATAGTGATTTGGAGCAACTTTTCATATGACTAGAGATGGTTTTAATTTCATCATCTGAAAATTGTCTGTTCATATCCCTTGACCACTTATCTATTGAAGAGTGGCTTGAATTCTTATATATATGAGACAATTCTCTATATATTTTAGAAATGAGGCCTTTATCAGAACCATTAAATGTTAAGATGATTTCCCAATTTGATGTTTCTCTCCTAATCTTGTCTGCATTAGTTTTATTTGTACAGAAACTTTTTAACTTAATATAATCAAAATTATCCATCTGATGTTCAATTAGGAGTTCCAGATCTTCTTTGGACATAAATTTATTCCATCTCCACAGGTCTGAGAGGTAAACTATATTACGTTCCTCTAACTTGCTTACAAAATCACTCTTTATATCTAGATCTTGAATCCATTTAGATCTTATCTTGGTATGTGGTGTTAGGTATGGGTCAAGCCCTAATTTCTTCCACAAATAGTTTTCAACTTTCCCAGCAGTTTTTGCCGAATAGTGAGTACTTATCCCAAAAGCTGGGGTCTTTGGGTTTATCAAACACTAAATTGTTAAGGTTATTGCCTAGATTGTCCTGATAACCTATCCTGTGCCACTGATCGACTGCTCTATTTCTTAGCCAGTACCAAATGGTTTTGATGACTGCTGCTTTATATTATAGTTTTAGATCTGGTACAGCAAGGCCACCTTCACCTGCCTTTTCTTTTTCATTAATCCCCTTGAAATCCTTGACCTTTTGTTCTTCCAAATGAACTTTGCTACTATTTTTTCTAGATCTGTAAAATAATTTCTTTGGGAGTTTGATTGGTATGGCACTAAATAAGTAGATTAGTTTGGGTAGTATTGTCATTTTTATTATGTTCTCTCTGCCTACCCATGAGCACTTAATGTTTTGCCAATTGATTAGGTCTGATTTTATTTGTGTGGAAAGTGTTTTGTAGTTTAGTTCATATAGTTTCTGACTTTTCCTTGGCAGATAGATTCCTAAATATTTTATCCTATCATCTGTTATTTGGAATGGAATTTCTTTTTGTATCTCTTGCTGCTGAACTTTGTTGGTAATATATAAAAATGCTGATGATTTATGTAGATTAATTTTGAATCCTGCAACTTTGCTAAAGTTGTGAATTGTTTCTAGTAGTTTTTTAGTTGAGTCTCTACTTAGTTAAAATTTAAAAAAAAGAAAGAAAGGAAAGAAAACAAAGAACAAACAACATCATGTCTACAAATCTGAGTCAAACTGTGTAACTCTTAACCTGTTTGTGTCACTGTGAATGCTCTTAATATTTCCAAATCACAAAAACACTTATTTTGGCTATAATCAAATATACACTTGAAGAAAGAGAATATCTGGGACCAATGTCAGGATTTCTACTATTTTGAGTTTGATTCTGTCCCTTATGTTCCAAGAGCAAGGAAAACCTTGAGGGAGGTCAGGTTTGGTTCTGAGACAATTATGAGTATGATGAAACTTTTTTTCTAAGCTTTTTATTTTCATAACATATGCATACATAATTTTCAACCTTTACTCTTGTAAGACTTTATGTTCTGATTTTTTCTCCCTCCCTTCCCCCAACCCCTCCCCCAGACAGCAAGTAATCCAATATATGCTAACTATGTGCAATTCTTTTATATATATTTCCATAATTATCATACTGCACAAGAAAAATCAGATCAAAAGGGAAAACAAATGAGAAAGAAAGCAAATTGTAAGCAAAAAAACAAAAACAACAAAAAAGGAAAAACCATGTTGTGATCCACATTCAGTATCCACAATCCTCTCTCTGGATGCAGATGACTCTCTTCATTTCAAGACCATTGGAACTGCCTTGAATCATCTCACTGTTGAAAAGAATCATGTGCATCAGAAATGATTATCATATAATCTTGTGGCTGTTGTGTACAATGTTCTCCTGATTCTACTCACTTCACTCAGCATCAGTTCATGTAACCCTTTCCAGGGTTTTCTGAAATCACCCTGCTCATCATTTCTTATAGAACAGTTATATTCCATTACATTCATATACCATAACTTATTCAGCCATTCTCCAACTGATGGGCATCTACTCCGTTTGCAGTTTCTTGCCAATACAAAAAGAGCAGCTACAAACATTTTTGTACATGTGGGTCTCTTTCCCTCCTTTAAGATCTCTCTGGGATATAAGCCTAGTAGAAACACTGCTGGGTCAAAGGGTATGCACAGTTTGATAACTTTTTGAGCATAGTTCCAAATTGCTCTCCAGAATAGCGGTATCTATTCAAAGTTCCACCAACAATCTATTAGTGTCCCAGTTTTTCACATCCCTTCCAACATTTGTCATTATCTTTTCCTGTCATCTTAGCCAATCTGAGAGGTATCTAGTGATACTTCAAAGTTGTCTTGATTTGCCTTTCTTTGATCAATAGTGATTTAGAGCATTTTTTCATGTAATTAGAAATGGTTTTATTTCTTCATCTGAAAATTGTCTGTTCTTATCCTTTGACATTATCCATTGGAAAATGGATTGACTTCTTTTAAATTTGAGTCAATTCTCTATATATTTTAGAAATGAGATCTTTATCAGAACCCTTGGATGTAAAAAAAATTCCCCAGTTTATTGCTTCCCTTCTAATCTTATCTGCATTGGTTTTGTTTGTACAAAACCTTTTTTAACTTAAAAAAATCAAAATTATCCATTTTTGAATTCCATAATGTACCCTAGTTCCTCTTTAGCCACAGATTCTTTCCTTCTCCACAGATCTGAGAGGCAGACTATCCTATGTTCTTCTAATTTGCTTATGCTATCCTTCATGTCTAAATCATGAACCCATTTAGACCTTATCTTGGTATAGGATATTGGATGTGAGTTGGTGCCTAGTTTCTGCCATATTAATTTCCAATTTTCCCAGCAATTTTTGTCAAATAGTGAGCTCTTATTCCAGAAGCCGGGGTCTTTGGGTTTAGTTTGATGAACTTTTAACTTCATGAGGGATGGGGCCCCACATGGTCCAAGTTCCTTCCTGCCTATCATGATTATAAAAACAACAATTGGGGCCTTTAGCCTTTGGGCCTACAATGCTTCTTTAGATTCATTCTTCTAGAAATGCCCTCATGTCTTCACTTCAGTGATACTTAGCTTTATGTATATATATATGCATATATATATCAAATTTTATGCCAATATTCTCACTACTGGCAACCTATTTCTCTCCCTTTGGTAAAGAATGTATATCAGAGTATCATTCTCTACCTAAGTGACCTTCCATGTTGATTACTCCAAGAAAAGCTCCAAAGGGGATTTATCTGCTTCTTTAGATCTCTAATAGGGATCTCCATCTTTATTTGTCATCTATATGACAAAAAGAGGCACAGTGCAAATATAGTGCAGGGAAAAACACAAAAATTAAAGGACCTCAGTTTGAATCTGGTTCTATCACATACTACCTGTGTGACTTTGGGAAGGTCTGCTAACTTTTTAAGTTTTAGTTTTCTCTTATTCTAAACTAGGAGGAGAGAGAGAGGATAAGAACTAGATGTCCTCTGAGCTCCTTCCAACCTTAAACCAGTGATCGTAGCATCTTATAAAAGGAGAAGTTTTGTATTCTAGCATTGATTACTAGATACTAAGTCCCTTTCCTTTGAAATGCAAATACCTGCAAATCTTCTTCCATTTATTCCTGTGATGAAGCTGAAATAAGGATCCAGTCTTAGATCTGGACCAGATTGCCAGTCTTTCTCCTTTGGGATATAAGTTTCTTTCCATTGGACTGGCTAGGTAACATATGTCAATATGACTATTGACTATCTACTGGTAGGTAGGAGACATCTCATCTGTGTGGCAGTCATATTTCTTCTTTTTTTGCCCTATAACTGGTTTCTGCTTTAACTTCTGAAAACTCTCCTTGGTGGCATTACTTTCTTGACTGCCATTTTCTTGTTTCATTGATTCCATAATTCCATGATTCCAGTTTTTTGCTCTTTTTAAATAAAAAAAAAAAAGCTAATAAGATCAGGAGTGAAACAAGGCTGCCCACTGTCACCATTATTATTTAATATTGTCTTAGAAATGTTACCTTTGGCAATAAGAGAAGAAAAAGAGATTAAAGGAATTAGAGTAGAGAACCCTAAAGACTCAACTAAAAAACTACTAGAAACAATTCACACCTTTAGCAAAGTGGCAGGATACAAAATAAATCCACATAAATCATCAGCATTTTTATATATTACCAATAAAGTTCAACAGCAAGAGATACAAAAAGAAATTCCATTCAAAATAACTGTTGATAGTATAAAATATGTGGGAATTTATCTGCCAAGGGATAGTCAGGAACTATATGAACTAAACTACAAAACACTTTCCACACAAATAAAATCAGACCTAGTCAATTGGAAAAACTTAAAATGCTCATGGGTAGGCTGAGCTAATAAAATAAAAATGACAATATTACCCAAACTAATTTACTTATTTAGTGCCATACCAATCAAACTCCCAAGAAATTATCTTACAGATCTAGAAAAAATAGTAGCAAAGTTCATTTGGAAAAACAAAAGGTCAAGAATTTCAAGGGGATTAATGAAAAAAAAGGTTGACAATGGTGGTCTTGCTGTACCAGATCTAAAACTATATTACAAAGCAGCAGTCATCAAAACCATTTGGTACTGGCTAAGAAATAGAGTAGTCGATCAGTGGAATAGGATAGAATCACAAGACAAACTAGGCAATAACTATAGCAATTTAGTCTTTGATAAACCCAAAGACCCCAACTTTTGGGATAAGTATTCACTATTTGACAAAAACTGCTGGGAAAACTGAAAACTACTGTGGAAGAAATTAGGGCTTGACCCACATCTAACACCACATACCAAGATAAGATCTAAATGGGTTCATGATCTGGATATAAAGAGTGATACTATAAGTAAATTAGAGGAATGTAATATAGTTTACCTCTCAGACCTATGGAGATGGAATAAAGTTATGTCCAAAGAAGAACTGGAACTCTTAATTGAAAACCAGATAGATAACTTTGACTATATTAAGTTAAAAAGTTTTTGTACAAACAAAATCAATGCAGACAAGATTAGGAGGGAAGCAATAAATTGGGAAATCATCTTTACATTTAAGGGTTCTGATAAAGGTCTCATCTCTAAAATATATAGAGAATTGTC
>JAJPUD010001314.1:228565-293640 GCA_023553655.1 Myrmecobius fasciatus | reverse complement strand
CATAAAGGAAGGAAAGGGACCCACATGTGCAAGAATGTTTGTGGCAGCCCTTTTTGTAGTGGCTAGAAACTGGAAATTGAATAGATGCCCTTCAATTGGAGAATGGCTGAATAAATTATGGTATATGAATATTATGGAATATTATTGTTCTGTAAGAAATGACCAGCAAGATGATTTCAGAGAGGCTTGGAGAGACTTACATGAACTGATGCTGAGTGAAATGAGCAGAACCAGGAGATCATTATACATGGCAACAACAGTACTATATGACGATCAATTCTGATGGACATGGCTCTCTTCAACAATGAAATGTTTCAAACCACCTCCAATTGTTCACTGAAGAAAGCCATATACACCCAGAGCGAGGGATGTGAAATGTGGACCACAACATAACATTCTCATACTCCTTGATTGATGTTTGCTTACATTGTGTTTCCTTTATCTGATATATTTTTTGTGTAGATAAGATTTTTCTTGCACAACAATGATAAGTTTGGAAATATGTATACATATATTCGATTTGCCAATATTTTAACATAATTAACATGTAGTGGATATCCTGCCATCTAGGGAAGGGGTGGGGAGTTGGAGGGAAAAATTTGTAACAGAAAGCTATGTAAGGGTTATTGTTGAAGAATTACCCATACATATGTTATGCAAATAAAATAAAAAAAAACAATATAAGGTTGAATTTATAAGGAAAACTGGCTGTGCCTAGTGCCTAGCACATGACAGATGCTTAATAAATGTTTGTTGGTTGATTGCAAAAAAAATAAAAATAAAAAAACAACAAAAAAATAAAAAATAAAAAAAAGCTGAGCATGACTTCTATTCTATGTCTATAATCAAGCACTTTTCTAGCTTGAAATCTGCAAAGCCAGCAATTGTCTGCCTCTCTGATCTTGCTGTGCTGATCTTGCAAAGGGACATGATGGTCTGTTAAAATAGGCAGACAAGTAGTTCATTATAGATCAGTCTTTCTAAGTGAAGAGGAGGATTCAAAAGGATTCTGGAACATTTCAGATAAAATAGAAGGCTTATGGACCCAAAGTTCATATTCTCTAGCAGCAAACCCAACAGACAATGTGCTCTCCTGTCCATATTTTATGTCTCCATTTAGACAGTTATTAGGAGTAGAGTTGTAATATGATGGAAACTGGGTAAACTAGGCTTGGAATAAGATCTAACTTCAAATATAAACTCTGCTATTTATTAATTATATGTTTTAAGAAAGTGGGTCTGTATCCCAAAGAGATTATAAAGGAGGAAAAGGATCTACGCATGCAAAAATATTTGTCACTGCTCTTTTTGTAGTGGCAAGGAACTGAATATTGAGTGGATACCTATCAGTTGGGAGATGTCTGAATACGTTATGGTATATGAGCATAATGGAATATTATTGTTCTATAAGAAATGATAAGCAGGCTGATTTCAGAAAAGCCTGAAAAGACTTACGTGAACTGATATTGAATAAAGTAAGTGAGCAGAGAAATGAGCAGATTGCATATAGTAACAGCAAGATTATGTGATGATCAGTTGTGGTGGATTTTGGTCTTCTCAGCAATACAGTGATCCAAGATAATTCTAATAGACTTGGGATGGAAAATGCCATCTGCATTCAGAGAGAGAACTATGGAGACCGAATACAGATAAAAGCATACTATTTTCACCTCTTTTTAGTTTGTTTGCTTTCACTTTCTTGTGGTTTTTTCCTTTTGTTCTGATTTTTCTTTCACAATATGACTAATTATGATTAATGTTTTAAATGATTATACATGTATAACCTATATCAGATTGCTTGCTGTCTTAGAGAGAGGGGAAACAAGAGAAGAGAGAAAAAAATTTAATTCAAAATCTTACAAAAATGAATATCGAAAACTATTTTTACATGTATTTGAAAAAAATAAAATATGAGAGAGACAGAGAAAGAGAGAGAGAAAGAGAGAGAGAGAGAGAGAGAGAGAGAGAGAGAGAGAGAGAGAGAGAGAGAGAGAGAGAAAATAGGAAGGTAATCATTTTCCTGAAGAATGGCCTTGATTTTGATACTCCCCATTCAATAAATTTCATGGGATTTCTATTATCTTTAGGAGCAATTCTATATACTTCTGGTTGGCTTTAAAAACTCTTCACCACTTGCCCTGATCCTCCTCTTCTCTCTACACACTCCATAGTCCAACCTTATCGACTCACTCACAGATAATACTCCATCTCCTATTCCCCTGCCTTTGTTCTAATGGCTTTCATGGCTGGAATGCTTTCCATCTTTCATCTTTGTTTCCTGGAATCATTGGTTTACTTCAAGGCTCACCTTGAATGCCTCCTATAGTACAAATTTCCCTTAACACATATTCACTTTACATGTGTCTTCAACACTTCCATCACTTCATATTATCCATTCTAGCTTAATCCCATTGTTTAATAAAGCTAAAAGATTTCAGTGCTATCAGGCCTACTTCGACTGGTAGAGGATGACTCTATTTTTCCAAAAGAGGACAGAATTAAAATTAGAGTTAGAAACAAAATTAGAATAAAATTATGGTTAGAATTAAAAATTATGGTTACAAGTAGAAATTGAAGACTGTTAATGAAAATATTTACTAATACCTTAGACTTTTCTTCATCATTTAATAGACTTCCCAGCATATTTTTATGTTAAGTTGGTATTCTATTTTTCTTCCTCAAAGTATAGTGCAACCTCTGATTTTCTTTCTGGGATCCCTTTCTTTCCTCTTCCTAATGATTGTGTGGAGGAAAGAAGGACATTCATTATTTCCAAGATTTGGAAATTATCTATCTATCCACATACATATGTACATATATAAAATATACAAATACATTATACATGCATGTATATTTATGTAGTTAAGAGTACCTATTGGTGACCAATGAAATAATTTCACAGTTTTACAAAGTCCTCAGGCTTACACTAGTAAGCCTGGGACCCATACAGAGATCTTGTTTGCTGGAAGAGATGATATCTCCTCCTTCCTTAATCAGGAGCAAGCTATATCTGAAATATTTTATATAGATGCACCTGAATACTCTGGTCTGCTTACCTACAATAGGAAGTCACGTAAAATAGTTCTCTGCTGCCACTTTTTGACTTATGACTTTATATGATCCATATACATTTGACCTTTGAGATTTTCTTAACCCTGCCTGTGCACTTGAGTTGACTTCCATATTCAACCTATTACCAGTCTGATGGATGATACTTATGTACCTGATCCTTCTTGCACTGTCCATTGCTTATCTAAGTCATAATATTTGCCAATCTCTCTTTAGATGGCTAAACCCCTCATTCTAGCCCCTGCTAGTTAGTCCTACCTTACTGTCATCCCTACTCTGAATTGTTTTTAATGCCCTTGGTTTTTAGGTCCATCAAAGTATATTTAAACAATATTTACCACATTTACAATCCAATCTAATCCAACTTGACTACTTCAAATGTAGGTCTTTTGTGTATTTAATGACATCCATAACAAGTAATAATTCAGCCACATTTTGAGATTAAATTGGACATAAAGCCCTCAGTTTTAGAGTCACATATACTATACCAGCTATGATCAAAATCCATTTCAGCATTGGGGTTCTACAATACTTATCAAAACAAATTTTTTGGCAAAGATCTTTGAAAGTCCCCACAGAAACTCTTAGCAAGTGCATCTGCAGGTTCTCTGTGGAAGAAAGCAAAAAAAAAAGTTGCCAAGAAATGCAATGTCTAGGGATCCTTTTTACTCAGCCATTGCAATTGATTGACTATTGGAAATAAACCAATCCATTTCACCAGACCGGAGAAAGGTCTTTCCTTTCAAATTCACAAATCAAGTTCCCTCAAATTCCAAGAACTGTGGGAAGACTCATATGAGTTGATGTGGAACTAAATAAGCAGAACCAATAAAACAATTTAGACAATGACCACAATAATGCAAAAAATTACACTAAAAGACATCATAACTAATTATTTCAGGGGCTAATTTTAACTCCAGAAGACTGGTGGTGAAACACACTCCCTTTCCATCTTTCAAGAACTGGTAGACAATAGGTACAGACCAAGCAATATATTGTCAGAAATAGTCACTGTATTGATGAGTTTTGTTAAATTGACATCTTTATCACAAGAGAGAGTTATAGGAGGTGGGATTATTGGTAATTCACAACAAGATTTTAGAAAACTATCAGTTTCAAAATTTTATCAATGAAGAAGAGGAGAGAGAGAGAGATAAGCAAAGAATTCTCTAGTTCTTTCATTCTAGTCTAAATACCTGGGAATTCCTAATACCCTAACCCAATGGGGTTGATTTTTAATGGGCCATGAAAGACAAGCACAAAGGGTATGAAATCAATTTTGCCAACAGCTTGAGCAAGGAGTAATTGTGGTTTTAATTGTCACAGTGGCACCTAGCTTCTTCCTCAGTGAACCCCTACAGATTTTACCCAGCACAATGGGGAAGCCAGGATCAGGCTCAAACTCTGGCTTTCATCTAGCTATCTATCACCATTACATTGTTCATTGTGAGAGTGAAGGAGGGCAAAGCTTTGAGTTTAGGTTGATGGAAGTCCTGTGACCCCAGGGTTTTTGTTATTTCTCCCCCCCCCAACTTAAAGCCTAATTAACCGTAGAGGAGTCAAAGGTCTGTTACTCGTAACACATCGATTGAATTTCACTGATTTTTTAAAAGTCTTAAGGAGTCAGAGAATATTAATGTCATAAAGTGGCCAGGTTTTTCTAAGGCAAACTTTTCAAAATCATATTTCCAAAATGGGACCTTTTTTTAAAAGGCAATTCAGATATATTGGATTAGCCCCAGCTTCCCAACAAAAAGAATAAAGCATTACAAAGAAAATGTGAGTAGAGGATTCCTGAAATTCTTTCTTTCCAATCAGTTCTTTCTACCTAATCACATTATCCAAAGAAATAAGTAGAAAGTATATTCAATTATACAATTTTAAAACAAACAAACCTGAAGCATAAACCAATAGGTTATATGTTTTGCAGCAGATGTAGCAGTGGGAGCACTAGCAGAAAGAAACTCAACTCCCCATTTAAAGGCCCTTTTTTTAAAGGCATCTATTTAAAATGTATATACATACATATATCTATATGTATGTATACATATGCACATGCATACACATATCTTCCAAGAGAGTAATCTCTTACAACACAGAGCAAAAAGGAAAAAGAAAACATCTCAGGAAAACTAAGAAACCCAATGAATAAGTCTAATATTATAAACAGTTTTTTATACCCTGTCCTATACTACAAAAATGGACATAAGAAATTTTCTTCTTCTATCCCTTCTTTCCTGATAAGTTTCATTTTTATAATTCCACAGATAATGAGTTTTTATTGTTCTGTTGTTCTTTTCATTTATAACGTTGTAGTCATCAAGGTTCTGCTTGCTTCACACTGTATCAGTTTATATGTCTTCTCACACTTTTCTATATTCTTAATATTCATCATTTCTAAGAGGGCAATAATATTCCATTCCATTCACATATCACAGCTTTGTTTTGAACAGTTTTTTTTTTTTTATTTTAGGCATTATCCAGTTGATGACCATCTACTTTGTTATTGGTTCTTTGCTAATACAAAGACTGGTATGAGGTTGGTGATATTTTTAACCCCATTTTACAGTTGGGGAAATTGAGACAAAGAATTTATGTTCAGGGTCACATAGCTTCTAAGTATCTAAAGCCACATTTGAACTCAGGTCTTCCTGACTTCAGACCCTAAAACTATAGTCACTTAATATCCAAATACTTTATGGTATTGATATTTTATATGTGTGTGTATATATATGTGTGTGTGTTTATTATATGTGTGTTGTACATACATGTGTGTAGCCACACAAAAATGAATGCATATATTTCACCTATACATATATGTGTGTCATTTGTGTGTTTGATATATATTTTCATATACATAAATAGATTTTCACATACACATACATATATTTATATAATGTATGTCATTTTTATGTGTTTGTCAACAAATTCGTAGTGTGATACCAGAAAAAAGATCCCAGGGAACACTCTTAGGACCACATTATTCACCAGACCCTTGCTTCTATTCAGCATCCTGAGACTCATAAGACTTGCTTCCTTAGAGTATCTACTTTAGGAAGAATTCAGAGATCAAATCATTGATTAAAGGACCAGAAAACAGATGCTATGTTCAGATAGAGGAGTTGGGTGATTTCCCTTTATAAAGACTTGGAAGGGAAGGGTAGAAGAAAGTCCAACTCACAAAATTTTATTTGAATGTGTTCTATGTAGACACAGCTCCCAGTCTAAACTTGACCAAATATAGACAGCCTGTGGGAAGGGGAGAAAAGTGGTCAGTGTGGTTGATCATTGCGTAGTACCACCACCATAAATTATATTAACTGGTTCTGCTATACTATGGTCCTTTTGGTCCCATGTTGACACAGGCATAACTCCAATTTCCTGGATAATGCTGGCCAGAGTGTTTTGTAGGGCCCAATATAACTGAAGAATTGTTTGAGTTCTCCACCTTGAATACAGAGAAACAACCCAAGTGTTGTGAGGTAGTGGAACAGGTTGGGGATTTGGGGATTATCCTTTCCTGGAAATCCCTAGGATAGACAACCATCAATCTTAGGACTTGGACACAGTCTCCCTGGGGGCTAGGAGATTGACTTGATTGCCTCTAGAAGTACCATCTAACTCTGTGACTCCATCAAGGCATAGATTATCTGATGCTCCCCATGTACATTACGTTCAGAATCAAGGACATTCAATAAATAAGGCTTTGTTTATCAATTAAGGATCTGGAAAACAATCCAATGCATCTTTAAACATCCGGCAAGTCTCACCCCATCAACTTCCAGCAACCATATGTTTCCAGATGTCATTGGAAGTGGCTTAGGCATGTTCTATAGGTCCATTACAATGAAACAGATACATTTTCAATAAATGCACGTGCTCTGGCTGCCCTCTGGGGTAAATACTTTCAGAATTATTTGTGTTCATGTCTAATATCTAGAACAGGCTCAGAAGGAATGTTTGGTGAGTCATTAAGAGTTAAGCCAACTAAACCTAGTTGCAAGATATTTTGAGAACCAACTTAAACCTAATCCCAATTCTCAAACTGTCCCTAAGGCTTAAAAATCTCCAAGAAATCTGGTAAATCCCTACTTCCTGTAGATCTTGTCTCCCTACCTATCCACCTTCTTTCCTCCTTTCCCCAACTCCTGACAATTCTTCCTGGGGCTGAAATGAGAGCTGAGAAAACCAGCCAACTATATGCTTCTTCATGAGAACTGTAACCTGTTTCACAAATGCTCTGGGTTCTACAACACCCCCAAATATGCTGTGCTGAGCTCTTCTTAATTTTGAAGCCCCTTGGTGTATTTCAGGGGAAATCTACTCCATATGTTTCTGATCCACTTACATTCAGCTCATCAGAATGTTGGTTTTTTAAAAGTTCTTGGATGTGTAAGATGCTTTTGGAGTCATTTATTTTTTACAAGATTTCCATGCCTTTAGTTTCTATCGAGAGAGGAAGTTGAGCTTTGTCAAGTGTAAATCAATGTGAGTCTCACAAGGCTCAAGTTCAGTTTTTAACTTTGAAGTCACAAAGCTTGAGTGGAATCTTAGCCTGACAAAAAGTGCTCTCCCATCCATTCCCTGGATGAATTCACATGGCTAAGGGATTATGGGGGAAATGGGAACTTTCTATTTGAGCTGGCTGCAAATATTTAATCTCCCAGGATTTCTGAAGGTTCAGGTGGGAAAAAGAAACTCTTTCCCTCAACTTAATGTAGTTCATCTAGAGCTTAAGAAAAGAGTCTAAGAATATAGCACACCCACTTGGGTGAATATTCATCTTTCTGAAAGTATCTCACCAATCACAGTGCACCATCCTTGGCCAACAGGTTGTTAGACCTCTAATATGGAGGAATGAATTGAGCTGGTCTGTGAATTAAAATGAACAAACAGGAACATGAGGGAACTGTGGGAGGTAGGTGGGAGGTAGGCATATGCATGTCCTCAATATAAAACTGGAGAGTTGGGATTTGGAACAAGTATATGTAATTGTAATACACTGAGCCTCAACCCACGCAAGAAGGAGGAAAATATCCCAAGATCCCAGAATGGTAGAATGGGAAGGTACAAGCAGCAGGACTTATTAACTTTTTTTTTCTTTTTTTGTCCTGGAATCTTTGGTGGTCTAGTAAAGCTTATGAACGCTTTCTCAGAATAATGTTCTTATAATACATCAAAAAAAATACATAAGATTTTAAAGGAAACCAATTATATCAAAACAGTGGTCAGAAAATATTTTTTAGGAAATTTGAATCCTATCACATTCCTGAAAATGAATTGCTACTCTGATAATAATGGTCATTCCATTTTTACTTCAAGACCTCCACTGAGGGGGAGATCATTACTTTTTAAGGTAGCTCATTCTACTTTTGGAGAACTTGTGATATAAGGGAACTTTGTTCCCCCTTGTAGAGAAACCAGATTTACCTCTTTGTAACTTCTACCCAATTCTGGGGCCTAGTTAAACAAGATCAATTCTTTTTCTGTGTGGTGGATCTTCTGAAAGAGGGTATAATGTTCTTTTGAATTTCTTTGTTTCCATATTAAAAATTCCATTTTCTTCAGTCCACCTTCATATGGCATGGACTTGATACCCTTCAGCATCCTGGCTATCCTTATCTGGAAGCTCTCCAGATTATCAAGGTCCTTCATAAATTATGATATTAAGAATTAAGACCCAGATGTGGTCTGACCAGGGCAGAGCATCAGGGTTGTTCCTGGAAATTATACTGCCTTAATATCTTTCTGTAGTCCTATAGTAGCAAAGTCAAGGGGAGATTAAGACAATTACCAAGATAATTCAGGCCATAAAGCCCTCAGGAATCTGTTTAAGACACAAATGCTTCATTGACTTGAATCTAACCATCACTGTCCCACTTCTCCCCATGTCTCTTTCATGGTAGAGATACATAGTTTTGAGTCAAACCTGAGTGCATGATACAGTTAAAAAAAAAATCCTGATACAAGAAATATGTGATACAAGAGAGAATGGAGAAGTGAAGCAGTTCTGCAAATGATAGAGACTTCTCGTCTTATTCTGGTGAAAAAAAAAAAAAAGAAGAGGGGTCTGTGTGACCCATCTTTTCCATCAACACTGGACAACTGCTCATTTTTCCTCTCTCTGAGACTGTCAGCCAAATGTAGGGAAAAGAATATAGGACTTCTGTCAGAGTCCTGGGGTCAAATCCCAGGCATGCCATTTACATCAATCTAGTGGTTATGTTCTATGGTGAAAAGAGCATAGTATGGAGAATCAGGAGATTTGGGTTTAAATTTCAACTCGCTTACTTACCACTCCGATCTTAGCAAAATCACAATTTGTTTTCAGTTTCCTTTTTTATAAAAGAAAGGATCAAATAGCTGAATTCTAAGAACACTTCCAGCTTCAGTTCCTGTGATCTTATGAACTTCTCTGAGTCTGCTCATTTATTTAAGGAGAATGATACTTGCCCAACTTGTCTTTTCAGCCTCATTTTACTACACTTTCTGCACAATCCATTCCAGTCAAATGATCTTCTCCCTACTCCCCACTCATGACATCCCATCTTCTATCTTGATATCTTTCCACTAACTATACCAGAACTACATCCAATCCTCATCACTGCCTTTCCCACCTTTAAAAGACTTCTTTTTCTTTAAGAAAGAATCCTTCACAAACTCTTTCCTGATTCTACAAACTATCAACACTTTCCTCCAACTATATTTTATTTAACTATCTTGTATTTATGTCATAATTTATTCCTTATTTTATGTATACTCACATATATACATACATGTCTCTGCAAATACAACATAAGTTCCTCAAAATCTCTTGCTATTCTGTTTTTCTTTTATCCCCAGCACCTAGTAATTGCTGGCACATAGTAGGTACTTAATAAATGTTTGATTAGAGACCATATAGGGTTAGAACAAGCAAAACTTTTAGCAGTAAGGCATTACATGAATATAAACTATCATTATTCCTGTTGCCAGAGCAGTGTCTGGAGCTAGAAAAGGGACTGTGGAAATACTCAGCTAATCTTGAGAGCATTGCCAACAATATTATTTTACTCAAATCAAGCTCTCTAGACATTTTTTTTCCTTTTTGCTGTTCTAGGTAACATATCCACTTCATTAAAGTGTGATGAGCAGTCAATGGCCCCAACAGCTTGCTATGCATGGATAGTCTATGGCCACATTTTGGCAAGAGATCATCTGCCATAGGTCCAAGAAGAAAATTTAAATCTCAAACCATATGCATTTTTAATTGCTCTATTAGCACAAAATAAAAATGCATATAAACTTTAGTGCTTTTAATATTACACTTAGGACTGTTTACTCATTGAAGGTAAAGTGCTTTTAGAAGGAAAGCATACTTCCTCACCCAGGCTGCTTCCCATAATTAGTTGGAGTATGACTGTTTAAATTGCAGCCGGACTGAAATGTTTTGATTCAGTGAGGCACCAGTCGACTTGTAACAGAGCACCCATTCACAGCCACCTCTTAACCGTAACAGACCATTTTGGTATTGCTTGCACCAGGCATACATAAACTAGGTTTACAAAGAGTTATAAAAGGGGGGGTGTTTTTTTCTTATTCCATTTCCCTTTCTCCAACTCCCCCTTCCCCATCCCTGCATCCTTATGATTTGACCACAAGGCAATGCAGTCAAGCTTTTCTTGGATCATGGAAATCAAAATCAATAAATATCAGTCATAGAATATGAATTTTGCTTTTGCCACTGTGTGCTAGAATAAGGACACGGGTTGTGTAATAGTGAAGGCACATTAGAAGTAGTTTGGTGCTCTATTACAGGGACACAATGCTAGGGTTGTGTGACTGCCCTGAAACCAAAAAAGGGAAAAAACCTGACTAAAGAGAGAGAAACCCAGAAGACTTCAAGTCTCAACGGTATCACCGGACAATGGGAAAACAAAGCAAGCCAAATGGTAATTATTTCTCATTTTTATAATCCATTCCAGAAATAAGCTGCCTTCAATAAAAGGAGAGGTAACAAGAATCATTGAAAAATCAGCAAGGCCTGGGGAAGCATAAGGCACTACTAAGATATTTCCTGTGTATCAAGGAGTTCAATAAATAATAATAATAATAATAATAACCTTCATATAAAGCTTGGAAGTTTGCAAGGCACTTTACAAGCATCTAGTTTTGACCACCATGTGAGATCATTGATGGTAACAAGGATTATCTTCTGGGGTAAAGGTAAAAAGTCAATGACCACACTTATCAAAGGAAGATTCCAGCTTAATTCTTCTTGATTTCATATCCAGAACTCTTATCTGTTAAAACAAACAGGAAAATGAGAAGCCGGCTCCCTGGATGAACCATCCCTCGACATGCTCAACACCATCTTGCATAATTACCTTCTCCCTCTTCCCCCTCAATTCTTAACTTGGACTAATTTTTTTTTGCTTTTTAAAGGAATTGAACAGGATTCTATGAAATTATCACTTATAAAATTCACAGATGAAAGTACTATCTGTCCCATGCCCTTAAATATTTGGATGCTGCAATGGTATGACGTTCACCAAACATCTGGATGACTGACTGAAGGTTTCACTTGTCCTCCAGATGTGCTGGTGTTGAATAGACACAGCCAAAGATGCAATGTGAGCATGAAATCTCATTATTTTTGCAACTTCCAGCAAAAAGTAATTAGTTGCCTTTAGCATGTAGTGAGTGGGGTTTAATACTTTAAAAAGAAGCATATGAGGACCTGGAAAGGAGAGCTGGCCAGCTTCATGGCCAACTCCAACTCTACTCTTTCTCACATCTCACCAGTGGTGAACTCCACAAGGAAGTCACCAGTCTCCGTCCTGGCCACCAAAGTCAGGGGCCCTCAGACCCTTTTCCTGCTTCAGAAGCCATCTCCCTCCATGAATGTCTCCACCCTATTTCTCATGTCTGTGGAATTTGGCCCCCAGACTTTGGCACAATCAGCGCCTGACTCCGGAGAAGTCATCCCAGGATAGTCGAGGGATCTGAAGTGTTCTGGAATCAGACCTTGGGAGTCTGGAGGAAGGCCACCTACATGATCAGTCAGAACAGGGTGTGTTAACAAAATCAGCTGGTCCTCTACACTCCTTCCAAATTCCCTCATTCCAGATTCCCTGAGATCTGGGACACAACACCTCAGTGAAACATAATTGGAATTGTCAATGTTACTCCAACATGGTCCATCTGGCCTACAACTCAGTCTCAGCCTTAATGACAATGTGTTGTTAATAGAGAAATCCATAAATATGGACTGCCATGACCCCAGTGATTGGCACTTTCCTTTTTAATTAAGTCTAAAAGATGCCTTTGGCTTGAAAAAAAAAAAAAAAGCCAATCCTCCATACCTCAGATTGCTTACGCTCCCCTGTGTTGTTGAAGCTGCCTTGTAAAAGGTTCCATTTCTGCCCCTCTCACACCAAAAACCAAGCCAGAAAACATCAAGCTACACCATCATTGGAGAAATAAGCCTCCTCAAAAGTAGCCACATGGACAGCATGAACAAAGGTTCCTGGCTTTCAGGAAATGAGGGTTCTCTTCCTGGTGTGGACATTGGATTCCTGTCATAGACCATAGGATGCCAGGATTTACTGGGAGAAAGGACCTGAGCCGTCATCTCTGTCCAATGCCCCTGTGTTACTGTTAATGAAACTGAGACCCAGAAAAAGGAAAGTCCAGGATCATCCAGCTAAGTAGAAAGCAGAGCCAGGCTACAGGACCAGATCTTCTAATTCCCAATCTGGCATACACTATACACAAAAAAGATAAACCATGAGCTATGTACCCTAAAAACAGGAGCCTTAAAAAAAACTTGATGGCTCATTCTGCTTCCCCCCATAAAAGTCTCCTCTGATGCTTTGCCATATTGCACCCCTGCCCCAGCTCTCCAAAGCTGTGTATTAGCAGCTCTCACAAGCTACATAGCTTTAGACACTGAGCAACACACTGGGCATCTGGCATCCAAGAGCCAACCAAAATAAAGTCACAAACTTCCCCAAATCTGGACATTAGAGAACGAATGGTGGCGAGAGCAGAGTGGAACAGCAGTTGGACAAGAAACATTATTAAATGGCAGCTATGGTTCAGGTACTCTGCTAAGTGCTGAGGATACAAGATATAGTCCTTCAGGGAGTTCACAGTCTAATGAGACAATTTGCAAACAGTTATGTACAAATATAGACAGGATTAATTATAGATAATCAATAGAGAGAAGCTACTGAAAATAAAGAAAAGGAAAGGTTTCCTATAAAGATAGTAGGCTCTTGTAATAGTCCAGACATGAAGTGATGAGGGGCAACTATATAAACCTTCCAGAAGGCACAGAAGAGTTGAGGTTTGCATGGTGGAGGAGATATCTGGTAGTGTTTGAGACCAAGCACTATGAAATGTATCTCTTCATCAATATGGATGGGGTACATATCAAGGACTCAGGTACCCAGTTCAATTAATTTATTAATTTATCCATCAACAAGCAATTATTAAATACTAGGAACTATGCCTGATATTTAGGCTACAAACTAGTATCACCCTCAAGGAGCTCACTATAACTTAGCAGAGACATTATGTATACATGAAACTACATTTTCTTAATAAGAAGAAGCAATTTCAGAAGGACATTAGCATCAATTAGTGGAGAAAGAGATACGGGGATGAGAAAAGGCTTCATGTAGGAGGTGACATATAGGTTTAAATCTGAAAGGAACTAGAAATTCTAAGAGGCAGAAATGAGGGAGCAGGGCATTCTAAGAATGGGGAAAAGCCTAGGCAAAGATGTAGAGAAAGGAAACAGATGCTCGTGTGAGGAATATCAAGAAAAAAAAATTTGGCTATAATGAAGAATGCAAAAAGAGTGTAATATATAACAAGGCAAATATATTGTGCCATATTTATACAACATTTAATGTTTATACATATATGTATATAGTTATTATATATTATAAAGTAGATGTGTGTATGTATATTGTGGATGTATGAGATCTGATTGCCTGAAGTACATACACACATATACATATGTTATACATTTTATATGTGTTTATAATATATATTACATATGGCATAACATTTATATATATTAAACATGTATAATATAAACAATATATAAAATATGGGGGATATAATACAGGTAAGCAGATCTCCTATTTTAAGAATTTTCTCTTTTTACAATCCTTATATACCCTCAGGCACAGCACAGGTATCACTTCCTACCTCAAGAAAATGGCCTTTTCTGATTTTGCCAGACAAAAGTTGTGTCTTCTCAACTAGATTTAAGACATCTGGACTCTTTCTGTCTCATATCCCCCAATCACTCTCTATACTTACTGTAAAAATGTCTTATCCCCCCTGCAAGCTTCTTGAGGGCAGGAACTTTGTCATTAAAATCATCTTCAATGTTTGGTACATAGTAAATATTTTTTGAATTTTAATAATAAAATAAAATAATAAAAATAAATAAAATGAAATTACATTGATATTGAAATTTACTATTGCCAAGCACTATGCCAGGCTCTTTATAAATATTATTTCATTTGTTTTTCACAACAACCTAGAAAGGTAGATACTATTACTATCTCCATTTAAAATAGTAATAATAATAATAATAGAAATAGGCATATATAGATATGGGCATGCATATTAAATAAGTAGAACTATGAAAAGTAACATTTATGTTACTGTTTAAGAACTGTTAAGTGACATTTATGTTGCTTTAAAATTTGAAAACTGCTTTCTATACATCCTTTCATGTAAATTTCACAATCGTATGAGATTATCTCAGCTTTACAAATGAGGAAATCTAGGTTCAAAATGTTCTAAACTGAGACTCGAAAACAGGTCTGCTGAGTCAAATCCTAGGCTTTCATGTCTTGAAACATAAAGACCAAATCCTGTGGAACAGGGAGTGATATTTTGAGCAAGGAAGTACAAGACCCATCTTGCTGGCTTCTGTTCTAGTACCTGGACTAGAGTCTTCTCAGCCCCATGGCTTACTTGGGCATGAGAAAGTACCAAACCAATCCTTCAAATGAAGTCCCTTTTCACATTGTCCTTGAGCCTAAATGAGATGGACGAAGACTTGGGATCAGAAATGATCATTTTCTTGCTTTCTGTGTCCCACCACCATTGAAAAATGCATATCCTGAAATTGTCATGAAAGATCAATATGGATTCATGACCAGGATGTGAGTCACTTCCCACTGAAAAAATAGAGCCTTGAGCATGTTATATGTAGGCACTTGTTATGTGCTATTCTTTCTTGCTTTTTTTTTTCAATATTAGAATCAATTCCAGGCCACCAGACTGATTTTCCAGCCAAAGTTGTATGTGAACAATTCCTGGGTGTGAGTCACGTAGCTAATTACTAAGGGAGAATGGCCAAGATTATCCAAAAACAGACTTCTGGAAAAATACACACACACACACACACACACACACACACACACACACACATACACACACACACACTCACACACACAGAGCCATTTCCCTCATTAAAGAAATCATAAGCAGTCTTATTTGGGGGCAGATAGAATTCATGGTGAAGGTTGATGAGTGTTTTGAGTTTCTCAGACAATTTCTCTGCTTACTGGCCCTTCCACACCAGGTTCAAGTCATTAGTATTTGTTCTTGGTTTTTGTTCTATGTTTTGAAGACAGCTATGATATCAGGGAGGTGATGCAATAACTTGCAAGTGAATTAGATTTAAGATTCTCTTCTGGAGCCATCTTAGATTTAAGTCACTCATGGGTGAGTCTAATGGGACTCCCACTTAATTGAATTATTTGATCAATCTGAAGAGGAGCATCAGAGAAGAATCACAAAATCTCAGAGCTATTTAGTTAATCAATTAATAAACATGTTTAAATACAGAAGATATTCCCACACTTAACAAAGCAAATGCTTCTGGAACTCAAAGTTTAACACCACTTTGTCAGGCTTATAGACAAGCATATAGCCATAAGCATTGAAAAAATGGTTTCACTTCTATATATTTAAGGACATAAGAACACATAATTAAAAGTGCTACTAGCTATTATTATATAATACAGATTTGCAAAATGCTTTATAAATGTAAGCTTTTTTGATCTTCACAACAACTCTGGAATATAGATGCCATTATTATTTCCATTTTAGAGATGAGGAAACTGGCTAAAATAGACTGTAACTTTCCTGAGATCATAGAAGTAGTGTCTGAGGCTGGAATCAAATTCAAATCTTCTTGACTTCCTGACAGAGAGAGAGAGAGAGAGAGAGAGAGAGAGAGAGAGAGAGAGAGAGAGAGAAAGACAGAGAGAGAAAGACAGAGACACAGAGAGACAAAGACAGAGACACAGAGACACAGAGACAGAGACACAGAGACACAGAGAGACAGAGACAGAGAGAGACAGAGACAGAAAAAGACACAAAGAGACAGGTGGAGAAATAGGCACAGAAAGAGACAGAGACAAACAAACAGACAGACAGAGATGGAGGGGAGAAAGACAAAAAGAAAGAGACAGAGACAGACAGAAATGAAGAGAAACACAGAGAAAGAGACACAGAGATAGAAACAGAGATAGAGGGAGGGAGGGAGGAATTGGAATAGCCACAGAAAAGTTTGAATTTTGCCCATTTTTCCCAGACCAGTTGTCATTGTTTACCCTTTGTTCTCAAAGAAGAAGACCAATGACCTTGCCCAGCCCTCCCTCACTTAAATCCAATTCATTTGCTACTCATGGCATCATCTCCCCAATGTCATAGTCCTCTTCAAGAATGACAGACAAACAACAAGAACATGAATCCAGGCTTGGAGTGTGAGAAGTCTGGATCTCCCTGAAGCACTGAAAAATGGAGGAATGTTCAGACTGATGCTGAATTAAGAGCACTCTTTGCTAAGTGATTGTTGTTAGAAAACTTGCTGTTTTATAACCAAAAAATGTATTTTATTTAAACTCTTTCCACTACACTAATCAATCAGTGAACACTGATTAAATGCCTGCTGTGTACCAGATGCTGGATATACCAAGTCAAAAGAGAGGCAGCCTGCCCTCAAAGAGCTTAGTTTTTCTTCCCAAAAAAGGGGAGCCATGAATCACTCATACAATAGTTCAAATGACTCCAATGTTGAAATGTGAGCATCTGATACCATACATGAAGACTGATCATGTCTGTCATTCACCCATTCAGCTGCTGCAGCCCTGATTTGAGGGTGCTGTACTGTGTAAAAGGGACCCATTGTCATTGCATCAATCAATCAGAATGCAAGCATTTATTGAGCACCATTTATGTCCTGGTACTAAGCCAGGCACTGAGAGACAAAATTCCTGCTCTCTAGGAGGTTGTACTTTATTAAGGGAAAATACAGATGCAAGTAAATCTAAAACAATGGGGAGCTTGAAGGGATCGTGGAAGACTTCATGTTGGCCGGAGCATCTCATCTGAGTTCTAAACCCAGCTATTATTATCCCATTTTACAGATGAAGAGTAAGGCAAACAGAAGTGAAGTAATGTGTTCAGGGTCATGCAGCTAGTGAGTACCTGAAGTTGGATTGAACTCGGGCTTTCTGGATTTTAGACCCAGAACTATAGGACCAAGCTGCCTAGGCAATGAAGGGATATATTCTCAGAGAGGGAGACAGAAGATGGATTGTTCATGTGATTAGCTATTCAGAATAAACAGTCTCCTTGACTCGCTGCATGGTGCAGGGGGTAAGAGGTGAAAGTAAGCCACAGCCTCTCCCCTCAGCCCTCATTGTCACTTGTATTTCCTTCCCCTTCAATGATTATTGCTCTGTTGGACCACCGAGGCTTCCAGACAAACTTCTCTGCAGGAATAAAGTCTAGTTCACCTCCTGACCCTCTCTCTAAGCCTGTCAGCCTTCTCTGAAGCAGTATCAGCAAGAACTAAAAGAAGGAAAATATGCCATTTTTCAGCAGAGAAATAAACATTTTTTTCCAATGAAGAAAAAAAAATGTTCAAAGTCACTCTTACATGGTAGTCAATGAACTATCAGAGAAAAGGAAAGATTCAAGGAGCCAGGAACCTAAAGATAAATAAACTTGGGGGTTTTCTCCCTCCCCTTGGACTGAGTAGTGATGTGAGCAAAACAAGAGAGCTCTCTTCTCACTGTTATGAGTGGCTTCCTGCTTGGATCTCTGCTTTTTACATGAGAGCTGGGCCATCAAGATTAGGGGAAACTGAACAAAACACAGAAAGGTCATCCCAGAAAAAGGCCTTAAGTTTCATCTTAAGAAATAACTGCTTCCTGGTGCCTGCTTTGGAGAATAGGGTTCTGCTCTCTGATATAGTCACTTATCTCCTGCAAAGTATGAATTTCCCAAAGATTCTAAGATAATATGCAGAGAGTGTGTCTTTGGTCCTATCCCTCCCTGGTTACCTATCAGGAAATCTATGGAGAAAAATTGTTATGTTGGGTCACAGACATCCAGGGAACGTGGCCCAGGTACACTGGCACTCTCCCTCATACCCATCCCATGTTCTATGCATGTCTATTCATTGAGGGTAAAATTAAACTACATAATGCTAAGGTCCGTTCCAACACTAATATTTTATGGCTCTTTAGACCTTCAACTGTGAAATGTGCGTGCAAGACACATGGCTCAAATATGAACTGGATGGTTTGAATAGCACCACAGAACATTAAGGCTGGAGGAGATCCAATGTTATTTGGGGTTCCTTACTACTGGCCCCCTCCCACTGCTACACTTCCTGACCTGACATTTCCTGCTCACTGTTTCAGGGCTCTGGGGACAAGAAAAAGGCAAGGGACTGAACACCAAGCTAGGTTTCATGGATCCTCAATAGCCCCATGAATCACTGGGGGAGGGAGGAGATTGAAATAGATGCTGAAATATAAATTTTGAAACTTGCTACAAATTTTAAAAGTTGCTACCATTTAAGGAACCTTCAAAGTGTTTGCTAAACTCTATTTGGGAAGGAAAACAATAAAATGCCCTTGAGTAGGCAATCACAGTTTCCCCTACTAAATCTCCAAGCCACTATCTCAAGGGTGTCATAAGACCACAGAATTATAGTTTAAGAACTGGAATGAGCCTTCAATACCATCCAGAATGACCCTTTCATTTTAAGGAAAACTGAGGCCAAAAGGCCTCAAGTGACTTGCCCAGAGTCACACAGGGAATCAGTGATAGAATTCAAACTAACCTTTGAAGTCAGAATCCCCAAATCTAGATCCCTTCCCAATAAACCAAACTGCTTCTTCCTTCATTTTCACAGTGCCACAGACTTAAGCCTGAAGTCTGACTGGTAGCCCATTTTCTAATATGAAAGGTATTGAGAAATTTTCTTTCCCTTAATCCACCTAAGAAAAGGTCAGAGCTCTAAAAGCCTTAAGGAAATAAGGAAAAGAGTAGGGAAAAAACAAATAAGGCATTAAGTAAGGTAAATTATTCATACAGTCATCTTTTCAACTAAGACTAGTTGGCCCTTTTCCAGGGGCTCCAATTTGAATCTCTATCCAGGCCAACAGCCTACCACACTGCCCAGTCAATCAAAAGCATTTATTAAGTGCATTCTGTGTGCCAGGTCTTGAGCTAAGCATTAGGGATGATCTTTACCCTCAATGAGTTCATAATCGAACAGGTAAAGAGAACATGCAAAAAGTTACATGCAAACAAGCCACAGAGAGACTATTTCTTCGCTTAGAAATGGAGCTTATTTTTTACATCTCAGCCTAATCTCTGCCCAGTTTAAGTGATATTAAGAGATCTTGCCTTTTCTGCAATTCCCTCTTTATCCTACTCATAATAAATTACCACTAGCTGAGGCCCAATGAACAAGTCCTATCTGCCTAGGTCAAGCTTTCAACACTATTATTTTACTCTGGTCTTAAGGTGGTAAATCATTTTCAGTGAAGCTTCCATGCAGAGACAATGATCTTTCCCTAGAATATCATATAATACTGTTACAATAGTCCAATGTTAGACATCAAAAAATAAACAGATCCTATCCAAAGAAAACAAGGAAGGGTTCCTTTCATCAAAAAGCATCTTCCGTATGTATAAAATGAGAATTTAGGACTATCACATTTTAAAAGGGTTTTTTTTTGCCCAACAAACTGTGAACACTGTGAAACCAGCAATTGTCTCATCTAAATTTTTTATATCCCTAAGCTTCTAGCACAATATTGCAGAACGCAGTGGATGATTTTAATATATGTTGAATTGAATTGAATTCCTTCTATGAAAATGTGGGTGTGAGACTATCTAGAGCTCATATTTGTGTGAGTGTATAAGTACAGATTGAGAACTTGGTATATACCCAAACACCCAACATATTCAATAGAGTTAATTTAACCCAACTGTAACCATACAATTGTCATACATAGCCAAACTCCCAAGGGCAGAGGTGGTGTAAAATATGACTCTAAGGAAAAAGAACAATATTTAGTAGTATTTTCCTCCAAGAGACACTTACAGAGTCAGCTGGCGGTAACCTACAATTTCTGAGAAGTTTCCATAATTAAATGGGAGTGAGGATGCTGGGAGTAGAAGGAATGGGCTTATATTCCTATATCCCACCCAGCTCTGGGCTCAGAGTAGACACTCAGTAAATTGGTGATTTATTATTCCCTCTTGATTGATTGGGAAAGGGAGTGGTAGACACGTTGGGAGAATGTAAAGCTTATTTTCATTCCTAACTCAGGTGGAAGGTACTCCATTGGAAATTTTGCTTCCAGTGTTGGCATGTCTAATGTGGTAAAATTACTCATGGCAGACTATTCACACTGAAAAGCATGGAATTTTACATATATCTTAACATTTAAAGTCTGAACATGTCAGTCCACAGAACAGGGTTAACTTCTTGAAAGTGAGAGACTTTCAAGGTCAAGAATAAAGAAGACTACAGATCCAGACTATGACTAATGATCATCTGAGCTCAAAAAAGAATGAGGTTAGCAGTTCACACATTGAAACCTGAGGCTGTAGCTACTAGATACTGAAACAAACTGATGATTCAAGGACTTTAACTTCAAAAAAGGTCAATCCTAATAGGAAAAAAAACGTACAAACTAATTTTTAGTGCGAGGCAGGCAGCATGCTATAATGGATAAAGGGCCAAACTTTTTGACCACGTCTTCTGGCACATACTAGTTTTACGATGATGATAGGAAAATCATGTAATCTCTCACTCTCCCAAGAAATTCTCTAAGATTTGATTTGAGATAATGTAGGTAAAATGCTACATAAATGCAAACTATTATAATATGCAACTATTTTTATTCTGAATTATTTTTCATTTCATTTATCAATAGGATACTCAGTTCTGTCAGCATTATATAAGACATCGTTTCTATTCTTGTGTCATCTGAAAATGTGATAATCATTCCATCTTGTCTTCATTTATTGGAAAAATATTTGTTATGTGCCAGAAAATTAAAAAGATCTTGCTCTCAAGAAGTTTATATATATTAACAGGGTGCTAGAGGATAATTGATTAAACACATGTTCACAGATATGTAAATACAAAGTAATTTGGAGTGGAATGTAGGATGGCACTAACAGCTTGCATATGGTATACATGTACACAGAAGGTGGCTCTTCAGCTGAATGGTGAAGGAAGCTAGATATTCTTAGTAGTAGAATTAAGAAAGGCGGTGTCATCATTAAAGTTACAGATAAAAATGAACAAGAGGATTACCAGAAGGTATGAAATATAACAGTCTTCCTTCAGGTTGATTATATATCCATTAAACATCACTCTTTTCACATAATCATTCAACAAGGTATCAATCTGCATATCTCTTTCATCCAGGTTACATCTTCCCATTTTGTTCATCTGTATATGGTGAGAGACTTTGTCAAAAGCCTTGCTGAAAACTATCGGGAGAGAGCCCTCAAACTTGAGAAGCCCTGATAAAAGGGGGCACGTGTCTGCCCCATAGAGGTGCCTCTAAGGAAACTCCACAGAAGCACAGAGCTTTTATTGTTAGAACAAACAGAGCAGAGTTTCTGATTTCATAATAATCAGTTTCATTAGGAGAGTGATTAGTAAAAGCATCAAAAATTGGAAGGGAAAATAATCCTTGGGCACCATTAAGTGATTGTTTCTGTCAGTTACTTTGTGATCTAAGAGAATTAGTTTCTTTTGCATGTAATCTTTTGCTATTAAGCTATTGCAGTCAACTCTGTCCTGGAAGGTGCAAAAGGAAAACATGGGGAATGTTTCTAATTGTCCTTGCTAAGGAAACAGAAGAAAGTGATGGAGAAGCCACTGGGGAAATGAAGGAAGACTCAATATCATGGAAAGAACACACACAAAGCAGAAGGCAAAGCTCCCACACTGGGGTTAGAAATGGTCATATTTTCTTCTCCTTGTCCAGGAGAGTGAGAGAGACAGAGACAACTAAAGTGGTTGCAGATGTGTATATAACCTGTGACAGAGAATTCGAGAACGGAGACTGTGGGTCAGGAATGTTAAGCAGAAGCTGGGTACTTAAGACCAGGAAGTCTCACTGATGATTTGTCTTAGAGGTGATTTGTTGTTGTTGTTGTTGTTGTTGTTGTTTTTCTGCTTTATCCATGAAGGTAGAGCCATGGCTTGAAACCTTAGACCATTTTGGTCCAGAAAAAAAAAAATTAAGAATACTTTGACAATCAAATATTTTGCAATAATAATAATACTTTTTTAAATCTTCATTATTCATTTAAATGTATTCTAATCCATAAAACATTTATTGTGAACTTCTTATATATGAGGCTCTGAACTGGGGTCTTTCAGGCAGCTCGTGACAAAATGAATAGAGTGATATGCTTGAAGTCAGGAAGATGTCTTCCTAAGTTCAAATCTTATTTAGGACAATTACTAGTTGTGTTACACTGGGCAAGTCATTTACCCCCATAAAATGAACTGAAGAAGGAAATGGAAAACCACTCCAGGATCTTCTTTAAGAAAACCCCAAATGGAATTAGGAAGAGTTGGACACAACTGAAAACAACAGAACAACAATAGCAGTAGGTACATGGGATACAAAGATTGAGCAAAACACATTCTCTGCCCTGCCTTTTAGAAGATTTGATTCTATTAGGAGAAGGAAAGGTAGGAGAATTTTCTGATGAAGGCATATATAATCACATCATGTGGACAGCATCATGGGAATTTATCCAGACTGTTGTTTTGATGGAGAACCATTTCTGATGATTTTACAGATAAATGACTTTTATCCTAAGGTTCAAGTAGGAGTCTTATCACCTTTGTTTTTTAAAAGCATCTCTTAGTGTTTGAGGTCAGTAGGAGAAACCCTATGGCATCACACAGGATATTAGTATCCATAATCTGAAATCTTGACTATAATTATTACATCCTAGTCCCATGGATTTACTGTTTGTTTTCTTTTCACACTTATCTTGTAAAGTTCTAGATCATCAGCAGTAATAGGAGAAGTTATATTCCAAATAATCCAAAGTAAAGAGAAATTTTCAAAAAATCATGTGCATTATACTTTAATTTGTAACTTATTCTATGACTATGGGGCAGCAGATTTATCTTCCTTGTATAATTTGTTTCATTTAATACTAAAATTTATTTTATACAATCATAAATTCATATTTACATTGGAGGTTAGGGATTATTTACTGACTAGTGGTTCTTAATGTAGAATCTTTAAAAATATTTTGATAATTGTTATTTTATGTTTGTAACAGTCTTTTGTAGTGGCAAGAAACTGGAAAATGAATGCATGCTTATCAGATGGGGAATGGCTGAATAAGTTATGGTACATGAATGTAATGGAATATTATTGTTCTATAAAAAGTGATGAGCAAGCTGATTTCACAAAAGCCTGGAAAGACTTACATAAACTGCTACTGAGTGAAGTGAGCCAAACCAAGAGAACATTGTATATGGTAACAAGATTATGTGATGATCAACTGTTATGGGCTTGACCCTTTTCAACAATGAGATGATTCAAGGCAATTTCAATAGACTTGAAATAGAAAGTACCATCCACATCCAGAGAGAGAACACTGAGACAATATGGATCAAAGATAGTATTTTCATCTTTCTGCTATTGTTTATTTACTTGTTTGTTTTCTTGTGTTTTTTCTTCTTTTGATTTGATTTTTCTTGCACTGCATGATGAATATGGAAATATTGTTAGAAGAATTGCACATGTTTAACCTATATCAAATTGCTTACTGTCTTGGGGAGGGAAAGGGGGAAATATAGGGAGAAAAATTTGGATCACAAGGTTTTGCAAAGGTAAACATCAAAAACTCTCTTTACATATATTTTAAAAAATAAAATATTAAAAAAAATTTAAACTTATTTCAACATCATTAGTTTCCTTTGTAATTCTAGGTATTTTATGTGTTTTATGACTTTTTTTTTCTGGGAAAGGATCCATGGTCGTTCCCAGCTTAACAAAGGGGTCCATGTCACACAAAAAAGGTTAAGAACTCCCAATTTATTCCAATTCCCCCATTTCATAGATGAGAAAACTGAGACCCAGAAAAGTTAAATGATTTACCCAAGATCATACCAATGGACAAAACTTGAATATAAAATAAGTTCTGCCTTTGAATCTAAATTTCATGTTGTTTATTATTATGCCATGACATGTTATGTTTGTGTCCTGTCTGTTGTGGCTGCTACCTATATGAAGTTGATAACTTAGCTTCCTTGGCTATCAGTTTCTCCATCTATATAGTAAGGACATTAGATAAGATGGTCTCTGATACCCCTTAGGAATACCAATTGCAGAAAGAATTGGCAAAAAATATATTGGGTTTCATAGAAAAGTTAGTATTAGTTTATGTTAGAGATTCTTGGATTTCAAGGGGACCCATGAAATTGAAGGGGGAAAAATACATCGTTATTTCAATATTATCATTTGTCTCTGTAATCCTGAGTATTTTATTTAATATATTTAAAAGCATTATTCTGAGATGAGATCTAGAGGCTCCTCTAGATTTCAATCTACAACAAAACAAATATCTCTGGTTTAGAGGATATTTGGTAAAGAGCACAAAATTAAGATAACTTAAATGGGGAACTCATATGGGTGTCTACTTCCATCTGGGTCACTTTACTTTGAGTATAGCTAGATGATATTGTGAACAGAATGGGATGTAGAGTCAGATCCATTTCAAAGATCTGAGTTCAAATATGATGCTATCTTAGTCAAGTCAATTAACTCTCTTTGTCTCCATCTTCTCATCTATGAATGGGGATATTAATGGCACCTATCTCACAGTTGTTTAGAGCCCAGATCCTTAAACTGTGGGTCACAACCCCATATGGGGTCTCAAAACTGTGGGGGATGCAAAATTATGATGTATTACCAATATTTTTTTACTTGTATATCTATTTTGTGAATCTATATGCCTGGAGTCACGTGAAATTTTCTCAGACAAGGGGTGATCAGTGTAAAAAGATTAAGAAGCCCTGGTTTAGAGAATCAAATGATATAATCATTGTAAATCCTGGCAAATAGTAAGAACTACATAAATGTTAGCTATAATAATTATTGTTACTGTGATTATTATTACCAAATTGGACAAATTATATCAGTCTTCCGAACTTTACTTTTGCCTCACAAAACAAAGACTAACTACCCTGATGTCTGTCATTAAAAGACTGTCATTAGGCTTAAATGAAATGTGTGTTCCATGATTATGAAATGCTATACACATGTAAACTATTCAGTTTAAATTTTTCTGCAAGCAATTCACAGATTAGGAAAATCCACCTGCCAAAATTTAGATGATCATACTTTCAGTGCAGGAATTCTTAACTTTTGGGGGGATTTGGATTCCTCAATTGATTTGTCTCAGAATCATGTTTTTTAAATGTGTATAGTAGAGCCTATAGGATTACTAAGGGTCTAATTACAACAAAATACAGTTATCAAAATATTGAAAAAAAAACTTCATGGACCCCAGGTTAAGAATTCCTGTTCTAATATATCCACAACAGCCTTAAACTAGAGATTATAGGGTATCGTGTTCAGTTCTGGCATTTTAAGATATGTTAAAAATAGGATCACATTCAAAAAAAGGTAAAAGGCCTGGAAATGATGTAGTGGGAGGGAGAGGTAAAGAAACTGGGACTATTTAACCTGGAAAAGAAAAGATTCCTAGGGGACCTGAGGATTATTTTCAAATAATTGGAAAGTAGTTGTGGGTATGATAGGAGTATTTTTCTACCTTCTCAGACAGAATGTTCTTGGCTCTACCACCTAATACTTATATGGCTTTCAGGAAGTCATGGGGTCTCTGGGTCTCAGTTTCCTTAGCCATGAAATGAGTGAGCTAGACTAGATAAACTTGGAGATCTTTTCTATCTTGGAATGCATGATATAATCACTACACCATTGGGCTTTGTAGTACAATTATCATTAATCACTGTGCTTGGTTGGCTCTGTGAAGTTTAGAAATGTAAATCTGACAACTTGGAAGTTAAAATATAGATTGTTTTGGATAAAAAGATAGAACATCAAGATAATATATACAAGCAAGGGAATTATAAGTTAAAATTCAGCACAGTTTTTTTTTTTTTTTTTTTTGAAAATTAAAGGTTACTTACGTTGTAGATAATTGGTTAAGAAAACTTATGGAAGAGAGAAAGAGCAATGCAATGCAAGGGCAAACCATGAAAGAAGTCATTGGCCTCTAGCTTGTTTTGACCTAGAAAGTCAGCCCTGGTCTGAATCAGATTCTGATCCCCAGTGGTTTAGGAGGTATTCTTGGCTGACTCCAGGTGGAATGGAAAGGAATTGCTGAAAGAAATATAGTGTGAAAAGGGATTTGAAAAAGAAAACCAGCTGCTGGCCACCTGGAAGGTTGATATTGTTCCATGAATAAGGAGCTAGGCCAAAAATAAGAAGATTCAAGATTTGGCCAAGGGATTCCTACACTATACCATAGGTGTAAGCCCTAAACATTATACCACATCAGGAAAGGAATAGAAAAGTCAAGGGTAGAGAGAATACTTCCACCTAAATGTTTTTGATTTCCTAGCACTGATATAAAGGCTATTCTCACTCCAAGTCCTGAGTCTCCCTTATTTAACAGAACTATAGTTAAACCAGTTTACCATGCACTGTACCAGCACCTGTCACTGGGAGAGTAGTACACTTAGGAGGAGAATTGGAAAAGAGAAAACATTCCTTGCCCTTTACAATAGTTATCAAGATAATTACTGGAAGTCTGAGCTTCTGGTTATGGAGAGGGAGACCTCTGAGCTACTAGAGCAGACTTCAAAATCTTAGGGTAAGCTGATCCCAACATAATAAAGTCATCTATTTCACAGTAGGGGCAATTGAGTTGGGGCTGCTTGGAGTTTGTTTTCCTTACAGGCGACTCTGCTGAGAGGCTACAAAATGTCTTCCAACTCATCTAAAATTATTCCACGAGAAATGTTGACTCTAAATTATAAGGACTTAATTTTTCCAACCACAGCCAGTCAAAAAATGACTCTCTGAAATGATAAATGGAAAGTACAGTTAATATGTTTATATTCTGGCTACCAGTGGCTTGGTTGTTTGACTTCCTCAGTGATGCCTGAAGCCCCTATAGAGGAGAAGGCAAAACTTCTCTGTTTCCTGGAAGGAAAACAACAACAACAGGATTATACACAAGCCTGGAGATTGTATCCCAAACTTGGAACCAGCAAAATATCTCTCCCCTGATAGGAAAGTACTGATGGAAAGACATCTGAGGTCACAGCACAAATCTGGGGCAGAAATCTGGAGAGAGACAAAGACAGAGAGAACCAGACAGAGAGGGAGGAAATGAGAGAGAAGAGAAGAAAAAGAGAAGAGAAGAGAAGGGAAGAGAAGAGGAAGGGAAAGGGGAAGGGGAAGGGAAGGGGAAGGGGAAGGAGAAGGGGAAGGGAAGGGGAGAGGAGAGGAGAAAGGAGAAGAGAAGAGAGGAGAGAAGCGGGAATGGAGAAGGAGAGAGACAATGGAAAGGAAGAAGAGGAGGAATACTTAGAATGTCTGTTTAAAATGTTGTAGAAAGGATTGTTGGGCAAGCAGCTGGACTGAATGAGCTCTCAGGTTCTTCTCAGTTCTGAGCCTGGTTTTTTTTTGTTTTTTTTTTTTTGATCCCAAGTTCCCTATCTACTCTTACAAATCTTCTCATCAGGAGAACTTATAGTACAAAAGCAAAAATAGTCAGATAAGAAAGGAAAGGGGTGTTAACTCTTTATGGGAACTTCAGTAACTCCTTGAAATTTTGTGTACCATGTTCCTCTTCTATAAAATAGGCTTATTGCAAAGTGCTTTTTTTTCTTTGGGGGAGGGGAAGAGGGAGTAGATAGGAGGAAGAAATAAAAGAAATCAGTGTTTGCTAATTGAATTTTTTTCTTTTTTGTAGCTTTTTATTTTCAAAATATATGCAAAGATAGTTTTCAACATTTATCCTTGCAAAATTTTGTGTTCCAAATTTTTCTCCCTCCCTTACTCCCACCTCCTCCCCTGGACAGTGAGTAATGTGATATGTATTAAACATGTACAATTCTTCTATACATATTTCCATTTATTATGCTGCACAAGAAAAATCAAATCAAAAAGGAAAAAATGAGAAAGAAAACAACAAAAAAGTTGAAAAAACTCTGTTTTGATCCACACTCAGTCCCAACAGTCCTCTATCCATCACAAGTCTATTGTAATTGGCCTGAATCACCTCCGTGATGAAAAGAGCCATGTCCACCAGAATTGATCATCACATGATCTGAAAAAAATTATTTATAAATATAAAATGGACAAGATGACACTTGTCCTGTTTATCTCATATTCTATAGTATGAGAAAGTCATAACTTTCAAGTTTGAAAACTTCCTGTGTCACAGAATCATAGAATCACAGAGCTAGAAGGGAACTCAGAGACATCTAGTATACCTATAAATAGATCAAGGAAAGTTCCTTCTGTCATATTTGACAAGTAGCCATCTAGTCTTTGTCTAAAGATCTCTCCAGGAGGAAGGATCCAGAACTCTCTCACAGTGCCATTCTACCTTTGGACAGCTTGAATTGTTACCAAGCTTTTTCTAACATAAGCCTGTTTGTCTTTTTGCAACTTCTACCTGTTGCATTTGGTACAACCCTTTCATTTTACAAGTGAGGAAATGGAAAGTTAGAGAGGTTAAGGGGTTTTCCTGAGTAAATGGTAGCTCCAAGATTTGAACCCCAGATGCACTGGCTCCAAATCCAGGACCCTGCTGCTGTAATGATCAAATGAATGAGACATGGTTTGAAGCAAGAAAGCACTTTAAGACTGTGCCACATAGTAAAAGATTGCATCCTTGGGGCAGCTAGGTGGCGCAGTGGATAGAGCACCAGCCCTGACGTCAGGAGGACCTGGGTTCAAATCTGGTCTCAGACACTTAACATTCCCTAGCTGTGTGACCCTGGGCAAGTCACTTAACCTCAATTGCCTCAGCAAAAAAAAGCAAAAAAAAAAAAAAGATTGCATCCTTTTGCTAATATTCAAACCCACACATTCAGTTTTCAGGTCAGATCAACCATCATGTCATCTCAGAGAAGCTGTCTCTTTGGTTACACAATTTTATACAACTCACCACTTTTTGTCAGGAATAATCAGATAAAACTAGAAAAGGGAACCAAGTTCCTCACAATGCACAGGAAGGTTATTATATTCTTGCTTCATTTAAGATACTATGTGCATGATAATCTGATAACATGAAGAATAGTCAGAAGTCGCTACCCATGAGTACATGTAACACACCGGAGAAGCTCTAGCAGCATCTTGTATAGTTTCAGTCTCCAGAAAGATAAAGATAAAATGTGCTCAAGACAGATACATTTCAATCAATGTCACCACAGCCCCAGGGGTCCTCATGTTTTGTTGAAAGGCGCTGAGGGCTCAGCAGGCCTTGACAAATCATCAAAAGGCCAGTGCAAGGGCCTTGGACAAAGAGGGCCATTGTTTCGCCTTGTGGCAGACAGAGTATCAAGCATTCATTATTACCTCTTGGGTGTGACAGCTTATAATACTATCCCTCTCTGGGAAGCCAAATTATGCCATGGGTTTATTTTCCAAATGAAGCAAGTTGGTGACACTGAGAAGGGGCAACTTGACAGCCCCAGAAAATGAGATCCTCTTTCTTCAAAAAAGGAAGAAACTGATTTTCCCAAGTGTAAGGATTCATGCCAGAAATGGTCATCCCTGAGGAGGAAGAGTAGAACTCCATGTTAGAGGTACTTTTGAGTCATAGACTCTCACAAAAGTAACAGCAATAGAGTCAGTCATTCCCAACTGAGGTGTCACATTCCCCGGACATGGACATATTTTTCCTAGGTCAAGACTTTAAATCTGCTAATACTCCCCACCTCCCTCACCCCTGCAATAAAAAGGCCTTAGATGGTAATGAGCTGGGTTGGCTCAAGTGAAGCTGGGTTTCAAATACATGTACTATTTCTATATATCTTTTATGCTCTGTCTCTTCTGTCAATGAATTTCATGTAAATAATCCAATGCATTAATATTTCCTTTCCTTTCCTTTTCAAAGCTGTGCTTTCCCCTCCCCAAGGGGGAGTATTTATAAAGAGGTAAAAGTTTTCTTCTCCAGGCCCAAGATAAAATGTCTTTGTAGTAGCCATATGGTGTGCATTTTTCCACAGCATCATTTAATTTTCCCACGTACTGAACCCCCTCTCAAATTAAAAAAAAACTTCCATAAAAATATTTGTGTCAATATACAAAACACCACATTTTCTTAAACCCTATTAACAAAGTGTCTTCCCCCTGGATCCAAGTCACTATCTCAAAGCTAAATAATCAAATAATATGAAAAATAAAAGGAATCTTTTTAGGTCCTGATCTCCATCAACATGTTCCTTTCAGCCCAAAATTCCCAGGTTCCTACTTTATTCATTTATTTAGGAATTAATGTAAGCTGGAATAATATTGAGTTTCAGCCCTGCATTTATATCATATCCAACTGGAATAAACTTCAGATCAAAGAATTTTTACCTAAAGGTATAAAATAACAAGTGAAAAAATGAGACATTTGAGGACAAAATAGGATCATGGAGACAGAAATTTACCCACATTCCCACTATGTCCCAAGTGTTATTTTCTTCCTTTCTTTTTTTCTAAACATTTTTAAAGAAGGAATGTAAATGTCACTCATTTAATATTTCTCAATTGAGGTGAAATTAAACAATTAAGCAACCAAGAATAGAGTTGTATTGTCTTTAAAATTTAAATGGATGAGAAAAAGTGAGTGCAAACACTAAAGAAACCATTTGTTTCATTTCTTTAAATATACATATAATATTTCGACCAACAGGATGACCTATTTTCTTTTTTTTAATTTTAAAAAGAAAAAATTCTGTTTTAAATACTTAGTAGATTAACCTTCATTTACTCTTTATTTTTTGTGACTTATTTGATCCTGCATGATTGTTATTCAAGTCAAGATTGTATTATTGAAAATCTGGAGGGAATGAATAATAGCAATGCAAATATTAATGTGTTGAAATGAGAGAAAAACAAATGGAAAAACAAATTCAATTCAATTCAACAAACATTTATTAAGCCTGATTTCAAAAATTATATTCTACATAAGAATTTGTAATCTAAATTAGTATTGCCTTTGGCTTCCATATTGTTTCACTTAGTATGTATGTAAAGTGTTTGCTCACTAAAGTGATTTTGATGTTCTTTTTACCTCCTCATTATTGCAATGATTTGCATTGGTTAAGCATCTGTTTATTGTAATTAATGTTAATGTCTCCCTTAATCTATTTCCCATCTTTTAATATCAATAATATGTATGTTTGAATTGGTCAGGTTGGAGTTATTTTTATTGTATGCCACATAATTTTTCTTCTTCATTTTCCTCTTTCTTTTAACTTTGTATTAATTTTCATCTTTGGTCTAAAATATTGGTAGTCAGACTGCACACAACTGATTCAAAAATGACTTTTACTTAAGTAATGAATATTTTCCTACTTGTTAAAATGTAATCAATTTCATTTTAATGATGTTTTTGATGTTCATCATGTCTAGTACATTTTAATTTTGTTCTCAGAAAACATAATACATAGAATGTGTTTATAAAGAATACAAGCTGGTCATATGATAAGAACAAAAGATAATCATTGATTCCACTGGTATCATCACAATTTTGAGGGAAAGGCTCCCAGAACATTGGGAAAACTATTACATCAAAATGATGGAAGGATATAGCCAAGGAGTTCCAAGGACAGGGAAGCACAGATGGGTTATAACCTGCACTATTAGAGGGAATACCCATGTGAATGAAATTAAAGACTTATTTGAGTTTTATTGAATACAAACTTCTAATGAATATTGTCATTCTATCTTTCCAAAAATACTAATACTATCTTGTAATGAAGGTTTACATTTTTAGCTTCCCATACCCTTAAAAATCTAAGAGGAAAAATAATATATATCGATACCTCCAGTGTTATTTCTGTTAGGAATATATAGTTTTATTTGGTGTGGAACACTGGCCTTGCTGAGATAACGCACAAGGATACTTTATAATTTAGAGTAAAGAAATAATACAATGTGATATAGTTTAAGAGAATGAGAAGATTATACAAGTATGTATGATATCCCTTATTTCCTAGGATAATCCCACATTTTGCTTCTACAACTCTTGTGATGGCCATGGTTTTGTTCTCTAGTTCCTTGCTCCTCCTGGTTCCATTAGAACCTGAATGTGAAAAATAAATAAATAAAAATAAAAATAAATAAATAAAAGAACCTGAATGTGGTGATCTCTCTAAACACCTGCTGTCAGAGGATATTTATTCATTAATGGAAATCTTGATACTGGACAACCTGGACTATAAAGTAGATTCAATTGTTCCAATGTTGGGTTTAACAATTACCTGAATAACTACAAATTACCTGAGTAAAATGCTGCAATGGCAGTCTGACTATGGAAAATTCAAATGAAGAGTTGGCTCAACTCCTCCATCAGCAAGAAGGGAAAGACATGTCTACCTTTGCATAAATCTTACTCCAAGTCCAATGCTCTTTTCACTACATCACACTGCCTCTCAAGGAAGTATAACTATACTTTTAAATTCATTTTATAGAGAAGGAAACTGAAGGTCAGAGAGTTTAACTGACATTGTGAGAGAGAGCTAGGTGGAACAGTAGAAAGAGTGCAGGACCTAGGAGTCAGTAAGACTCATATTCTTAAGTTCAAATCTGACCTCAAATACTTAGTAGTTGTGTGACTCTGGACAAGTCACTTAACCCTGTTTGCCTCAATCCCCTCATCTATAAAATGATCTGGGGAAAAAATGCAAACCATTCCAGAATTTTTGCCTAGAAAATCCCAAATAGGGCCGAAGAGTTGGATATGACTGAACAACAACAAAGTCACAAGGGGAAAAAGTGAGAACAGAATTCTAATTCTCTGGCATTCCAGCCCATTCACTAAAGCTTGATTCCCTTTTTTAATAGGATAACATTACCACTGATGTAAGAATGGATGATCAAGTTGGACTAGATGGTCATTAAAATCCCTTCTAACTCTCCATCTTTTTCAACTTTCAAACTCAGTGATACTACAATTTTTTGACAAATTATTTATTAAGCACTTACTGGATCTCAGGAATTGTGCTAAGTGTTGGGGATATAAATACAAAAAGTAAGATGCTCCTTATGCTAAAGAAGGCTATACTCTAATTGGGGAAATGATAGCCAGGGAGGAGTGTTTTGATTTGGGAAAAGTATGGTGAATTGATCCATAAGGTAAATGACTGACATACTCCAAAAAGAATGGTGGCATTTATTTGATTTCTATGCCCAAAGTTAGAGTTGAAAAGGCAGGGAGGAGAAATTGGAAGATTTAAAGGTATAGGAAGGAAGGCATGATGTGCAGATTTCAGAAGAAAGGAGTATTTTGGTGTCCAGGTTTGATTAAATGAGGAAAATTATCCCTATTAGAAGTTGAGTGCATTTAGGAGTGAAAGTACCAGTTAGGAGACCAAGAGTGGAGTGAGATAGTATGGCAGAAAGATATAAAACTAGAAGAATATTTTGAGATATTCAGTCCAATCACTCTGTCTTGCAGATTTGAGAAAACTGAGGTCCAGGGAGATTAAGCTAATTGTTCAAGGTCTCAGTAGCAGTAAGAAGTAAAGCCATTGTCTTACAGGACATTGAAAGAGCTCCCACAGAGCATTAAACCATCTGTTTAGTACGGGAGAAGAAAAACTCATCTCTAGAGAAAGGAGCTCAGCTTACAACAGGGAGAGTCTCCAGGATTCACCCTTAACCTATAACCGAGTTTGAAGTCTTTGAAGTTTATATAAACACAGACATGATGATGAAGATTTTCAAGTTTTTAACTTCAACCACATGAGAGGTGAGAAGTGTAGGAAAATGCAGTCATTTGCTCTGACAGATGCTTCCGTTTTACTGACAACAGCAAACAATGAACTAGTTTAGTCTCAGGAGGACTGCTGCAGAAATATGATTCTAATGTATGTTCTCTGTTCCAGACAAATAGTCCTTGATTAGGTTGCTCACAATAGGTTTTCATTTGGGCACCAACAGGTCAATCAACAGATATTTAAATAATACTCTTAATGAGTGCAAAACTCTGTTAGCCTTGCTAGGCATTATGGGGAATATTAAAGAAATATGAGGTATCCAAACCCTCAAGAAGCTTAAAGTCTAGCTAGGAGACAGTTCATTAATCAGTAATAAGCAATGATTTATGGGTAAGAGGAGCTGAATAAATATTAGTTGAATTGAATTTTACAATTCAAGGCAAAACACAATTGGATATTTATTAATAATGAATGGGTTGCATGGGTTGTGATTTCTGCTAACTAGACAATGTCAAGATAATATCAGGAGGAACCCCAGCACATTGGGTGTCCCCTGTGGTGAATTTATGGTATAATATGTTCAATAATTCCAAGGGTCAGTTAGGCAAACATGAGTTACAATCTTCATTGTTTAAGTAAGCATCTGAATAGATAAAATAATCAGTCCATGGGTCCAATAGCTCCTCTTTAGTTAGTTCTTTGCCACTTATACTCCATTTTATCCTACAGTGCTCTGTGATGTAGGTAGTACAAGTAATATTATCCTCATTTTACAAATAAAGAAACACAGATTCTGAGAGATTAAGAAGTTAAGCTCTTGATTATGCCATGAAAAAGTATTAGAGCCACTGGATTTGAAACCATGTATTTCCTGACTTGTTTTTCAGTACTCTCCCCACCTCAGGGAAGAAGGGGAGAAGAGGGGGGAAGGAGAAAGAAAAGAGGGTAGGGAGACAGAGGGAGGGAGAGAGGAAGGAGGCAGAGAAGAAGAAAAAGGAGGAAGAGGAGGAGGAGGAAAAAGAAGAGGAAGAGAAGGAGGAGGAGGATAAGGAGGAGATAGGCAGAAAGAGGAGAAGGAGGAAAAGAGGAAAAGAAGAAAGAGAAAAGCAGAGAGAGAAAGGAGAAAGAAGGAGGCATAGACAGAGACAAAGACAGATGGGGACAGAAGAAAAATACTGGACTTACCTTTCAATGATAATTTGACCTATATCATATTATTATTCCCTCTTTATAGATTAGGAAACTGAGACACAGCTGGAACAAAATTACTTTCTTGTGTTTATCCAGCTATTAATTATCAGAACCAGCTCTCAAGAGACCCTTTCTTTCATAAATCTAGCCAGTATAACATTCTCAGTATCTCTGATCTTCTGTTTTCTTATCTGTGAAATAAAGCATGAGAAATAGGCAATCTCTAAAGTAAAATGCATTTATTAAGGTCCAATTATGTAGCTAATTCCATGATGTGTTCTGGAGATACAAAGACAAAACTTAATATTCCCTGCCCTCAAGGAGCATACATTATACTAAGGGGTAAGGAACAATGTATAAATAGATAAAGCAATACTAAAATTATACACAGTAACTTGAGATGTATCCAAGAGGCTTGAGGTTTTCAGGGGAGGTATGAGGTTGGGGAGAGATCTCACTTGATCTAATCCTAGTATATAGTGGAGTACCAGAGAACTTTGTCCCAGTTGCTATGCTATTCAACAGTTTCATCAATGACTTAAAAGACACAAAACAGATATTCATCATATTTGCAGAAGACTCCAAGTTGAGAATGAAAGTTCACATCAGAAATGATAGGATCAAGATTCCAAATGATTTCAGGAGATGAACAGTGGTTCAAAACCAACAAAATGAATTTCAACAGGGAAATGTAGGAAAGTCCTGCTTTTGGCTCAAAAACCCAATTGAGCAAGTGTAGCCCTGGGGAGACTTGGCTTGGCAGCAGTTCATGTGTAAAGAATTTGGGTGTTTTAATTGACCACAAACTTTATAAAAGCCAACATGAAGCTAAAAAAGCTAACACAAACTTAGGCTGTATTAATAAAAGCATAGTGTCTGGATGATGAGAAGTAATGGTCCCTCTGTATTCTGTGCTGTTTAGACCACATCGGAAGAATCGTGTTCAGGTTGGGGCACTGCATGTCAAGAGAGACATTTACAAACTTGAATGTAGACAGAGTAAGGATCCCTTGATCTGGAGACGTACCCTTTACTGAACTTGGGATCTCTAGTTTGCAGTCAAGACAAAAGCACGATAACTATTCTCCAAATTATATATTATTCCTATTCATGTACTCTTTAGTCCAAATGGCCCTTTTGCTATTCTTCAGGCAGACCTAGCTCCATTTCCCTATGTCTCTTACATGGCTGCAAAATACTTCCTCATCTCTACCTCTTAGAAATTCCAGTTTTATTAAGAGGTGCACAAATGGGTAGATTACTGAATCTGCAATTAGGAAGACCTGAGTTCAAATTCAATCCAATCTCAGACTCTTACAAGCTGGGTGGAAAATGGAAAAGTCATTTTCTTATCTGTAAATTAGGCGTAATAATTGTACCTACTATTCAGTGTTGATGATAAAATGTGATATTATTTTAAAATTCTTTGAAAATCTTAAAATATTATGTAAACAGTAGCTATTACTACTTATTATGATGACAAAGGGCAGAGAAATTAGGTAGATAACATGCAAATACTTTATAAAGCTGACTTTGGGCTAATTAAGATCTTTTTATTTCCCTGAGGCAATCGGGATTAAGTGACTTGCCCAGGGTCACACAGCTAGGAAGTGTAAAGTGTCTGAGAGCATATTTGTTTGTTTGTTTTTTGTTGTTTTTTTTTTAATAAAGCTTTTTGTTTACAAAACATATGCATGATTTTTCTACATTGACCTTTGCAAAAACTTTTTTTTTCCCAAGCTTTTCCCCTCCTTCTCCCCACCCCCCACCCCTAGATGACAGGTAAGTTATATGACAAATACAATACATGTATACATATCTATACAGTTATCTTACTGCACAAGAAACATCAGATCTAGAAAGAGAAGAAGAAAAAACAACCTAAGAAGGAAAACAAAATGCATGGAAATATTCACAGAAAGCGTTAAAATGCTGTGTTGTGGTTCACACTCAGTTCCCACAGGCCTCTCTCTGGATGTATATGACTATTTTCATTGCTGAACAATAGGAACTGGTTTGAATCACATCATTGTTAAAGAGAACCACGTCCATCAAAATTGATCATCGTATAGTCTTGTTGCTGTGTATAATGTTCTCCTGGTTCTGCTGATTTCACTCAGCATCAGTTCATGCAAGTCTCTCCAATCCTCTCTGAAATCCTCCTGTTGGTCGTTTCTTACAGAACAATAATATTCCATAACATTCATATTTAGTTATTCATAATTATTATTTATAATATTTATATAATAAATATAATAAAATAATTATAATAATTATTTATTCATAATTTATTCAGCCATTCTCCAATTGATGGGCATCCTTTCAATTTCCAGTTTCTTGCCACTACAAAAAGAGCTGCCACAAACATTTTTGCGCATGTGGGTCCCTTTCCCTCCTTTAAAATCTCTTTGGGATATAGGCCCAGTAGAAACACTGCTGGGTCAAATGGTATGCACAGTTTGATAACTTTTTGAGCATAGTTCCAAATTGCTCTCCAGAATGGTTGGATCCGTTCACAGTTCCACCAACAATGTATCAGTGTCCCAGTTTTCCCACATCCCCTCCAACAGTTATCATTATCATTTCCTGTCATTTTAGCCAATCTGGTGTCTCAGAGTTGTCTTAATTTGCACTGAGAGCATATTTGAAGGCACGTCCTCCTGACTTCAGGGCTGGTGCTCTACCCACTGCACTACCTAGCTGCCCCTAATTGGGATCTATTGATCAGAAAAGCAGTATGGTATAGTTTATTGCTTCTAATCCTTATCTAGCTTGAGGTCTCTCTCCCTCTCCCTCTCTTTCTTCCTCTCCCTCTCTTTCTCTCTCTCTTTTTCTTTTTCTCTCTCTTGGCAAATGTTTATGTGTATATATGTATATATGCATATGTTGATTGAAATATTTTTTCTTGTATGCTTATTGTCTACATACACATACATAGACACATGTGTGTGTGTAGGTTGATTTGAAAAATAAATGATGAAAAAGAATGATGTAATTCCATCTCTTGCTAAGCTCTGGATTTCATAAATAAGAGCTCCATGTAGAGATATTTGCACAATTATAGTTGTCTCATTTGTATTAAGCTCCTAATCCCAGTTTGAATGTGGGAATTTCTGAAGCCAAATGGTCTGTCCTATGCATCCAGTTTGCTACCAGGCTAGACAGAAGTCATATTTTGAAATAGTGAAATATTTAATTGGGACAGAATTGCAAAGGGAAGCAAATAGAAAAACATTTCTCAGCACTCATTTTCCACCCTCATCCTAAATTCCCACCAGAGTTATTCAGGAAAACAGTTTCTCTGAGATTCAGGGATCCTGGTAATAAAAGAATCAGGTTAGTTCATTTCTGTTTCTGGAGTATATGCTGGGACATTCTTAGGTATGAAAATTTTAGTGTAAGGCCAAATATGACTCTGGAATCATATGCTTCTTCTTCTCCCCCATACCATCTCCATGTGGTCTTATCTGCAAAGCCATATCTCTCAATATGGCCCTTATTCACATTATCTTCATAGAAGTAACTGGTATTACCACCTTTACTCCCCATGTCCTTTATTCCTCCATTATTTGATGAAAAAAACAATCTTCCCCTCTGGCTGTCACACTGAAAGAAGAGCCAGAACAAAAATTCTCCCCATTACTGTCAGGAAGAAAAACCCATTGCTAGCAGGGAAAAGATGAAACTTGCATCCAAGTGCTGCCTTCATTCCCAAGGACCTGAATAAGCTAATGTCACTATGAATTCAATAACTTGTAAATTAACATATATCTTATTAGCCATAGTAACTACCTGAATTTGAAAAACAATACATAAATAAACAACATTCTTTGCCTAGGGAACATTTGTTTGCTTACTTATTGTAATGAATTTCACTGTATTTTTGGAGCTAAATAAATGTAATTATTGGAGCACTGTGCATATATGGATTCATGAACCCTTGCTATAATTCAGAGACCCTTCGGGGGACAGTACTCCATGCTTTGGAAACCACAGGTACTGTGGAATGAATATTGATCTTGGTATAAGAAGACATAGATTCAAATCCTTGCTCTGACACAAAAGAGCTCTGTGACTTTGGATAAATCCCTTTAACTCATTTCATCTGTAAGATACATGTAATAATATCTTTGCTACCCACTTCACAAGGTTATTTTGAAAAAATGCTTAGTAAACTTTAAGGTGTTATATAAATGTGTGTTATTTCTATTATTTGAACATGTCCTGGTAGAAACCCAGCTGTATCTAGAGTTCCAAGCTATTCCTGGCCTTCTTTGTGGGTGAGTATCCCAGACAGGCTTCTGTGGTGTCAGACAGGCTGGAGGATATAAAGTTATCCCTAAATTAGATGTTCTTTGGTCCACACTGGGATTGGAAAAGGACCCAAAGTAATCCAGTGTGTGATGATACAGTTGGGAAGACAGTTTGAGTGTCCCAAGAGTGACTGCCACCTACCTCATTCCCACAGTCATTCTAATGCAGTGTTAATAGATGAACATCAGAGTCAGAACAAGTGGTTTTAATTGCTCCTCTTCTACCCCTACTATTGTGGGGAAGTTGCTTTACCAGTGTAGGCTCAATTTCCTTATCCTTAAAATGAAGGTGTTGAAATAAGTGACTTCTAAAATCTCTCTCACCTCAAAATCTATAATACTATGATGCTTTATTATCTAAAAAGATTTCTAATTGTTTGGGCTAATTTTGCTTTCTCCTATTTATTTGTATCTTACACATTAAAGCATGATTATTTTTCTGATATAGAGATTTGTTATTCCAGTGCTCAAAATCTTTCATTGCTTATATTATATCTTTCATTTTTGAATTATTTTTAATACCCCAAGCTTTCCCCTGAAAGAAAGGTATTGATGATATTGATGATTATGAAAAAGATAATTAAATCCTTTTGGTGATGCTGTAAGTCCCCAAGTCACTGAACATTATAATCTCTGAATAATTGAAATTGAGAATCACCCATCAGAAGATGATGAAAAGCATATGAAACACAAAAGCAGGCAATAGCACTTTATTAACAGATAATTCTGAAAAAAGAAACTTTGTAAAATATATCTTGTAAATAATCTTGTAAAGGTGAATACTAAACATTTTCTTGATATGCAACTGGGGAAACAAAAATAAAATACTATTTCAAATAACATAAAAAGAAAAATAGAAAAGAACCCAAAGAAGACTTGCAGAAGGTTGGTAAACCCTCTGGAGTTAATCAATAGGAAGATATAGACAAGGATTACACAGTGCAGAAAGACATGGATGGGCTGTAATTTGTATCCTTTTAGGAAATATACACATCAATGAAATGACTTGATAATTGGGGGAAAGAGATATTTTTAAAAAGAAGAGATAAAAGCAAAGAGTGCCAAGTGAATATTGATGAGCTCAAATCATTAGGTCCATGTGAACTACATTGCCAGGTAATAAAAGTGCTGGCAGAACCATCATCAATAATTTCTGGAACATCATAGAGGATGAAAGGGGATAGGGACTACAGAATTGGAAGATAGATGTCCTAATTTTCAGAAAATTAAAGAGAATGGAATTATAGATTATAAGTCAATGAAATTGTGTTTTATTCCTGGCAAAATTTTTGAAAATATCATTAAAGTAATAGTTAATATCTAGAAAAAAATCAACTTAGCAACAAAAACAATGACAGCAATAACAATAGTATGACTTTGTCAAGAACAGAAGATTGCCAGACTAATTTCATTTTCTTTCTGAAATGGTAGTATAAGTTACTGGCATATAAGGGAATAGTGCAAATATAATTAGCCTTGATGTCAACAAAGAATCTGACAAAGCTTCTCATAATATTCTTGTTGGTAGGGTAGAGAGATAAAGGACAGATGATAATCCAATTAGCAATAGTCTGAACTTTTTGAGTCATTGAACTCAAAAAGTAACCATTAATGATTTGTTATCATCTTGAGAAAATGTCCACAATAGAAAGTCCTAAGAATATAGGATTGGTCCTGTGCTATTTAACATTTGTGTCAATGACACAAATAAGGTCATTGTAATAGATATGGAATTTATAGATGGCAAGAACAAAAACATAAGAGGTAAGTAACATACTAGATGACAAAAGGTCAAAAATATAGTCTAGAATCCTGTACCAATCCTAAGATGATATTTAATAGGAATAAATATAAAAATTTATATTTAACAGATCATCTGAAAAAGGCTGGAGGTAGACAATAGTGAGTTGCAAGCTTAATATGAGTCAACAGTGGGTTAAAATAAACAAGAAAAGGAATTTAGTTCTAGAATTCATGAAGAAAGCCATAATGTCCAGGCAGGAGATGATTATCCTAATATCCTTTTCTCTGGTCAGGGCACATCTTGAGTATTAGGATCAGTTCTGCCACATTTTAGGAAGGATATTAATAAAAGGAGAATTTTTAGAGGAGAACTAAGAAAGAAAGAAAGAGAGGGAAGGAAGGAAGGGAAAAAAGGGAGGGAAAGAGGGGAGGAAAGGAGGAAAGAAAGAAAAAGAAAAGAAAAGAAACTGAGCATAGAGAGTCTAAAAAAGAAAAGTAAAATTTAAGACTTATACAAGAAGTTTTCTAACAACTGGTGATCACAACAAACCACTTCCTTAGGAAGTAGAGGACTTTATGCAAAAACAGGGTGTTTTGTAGGAAGGATTCTTCTCAAGTACAAATTAAACTAGGTTTCCTCTGAGGGGCCTTCTAATTCTCTAATCCTGTCATCCTGCCTTTTGCAGGTACTATGAAGATTTTCAGAGATAAATCCTATTACTCCTACAGATAGCAAAACACTCTTTCTCAGACTTCCCACAATTCTGAAAAACACACTTATTCAGCTAAATGAAAGATTAGTTTAGCATAGTACCCAAAGGAGTGGGAGGAGGTTAACAGAAAGACAATAAGATCCTGAGTCTGAGAGTCAACTTGTAAAGATGGACTTCCCAAAGTTGCTTCTAAGGAACATTCCATAACAATGGTGTAAGTCCCTGAAGAAGTCCAAGGTCATCTGACTTAGCAATGATGTTTGTTCTGCATTCAAGGCATGAAAGGAGAGCCTATGGATAAGCAGCAGAGAGTAGGAGAGAAAAACCCAATAATGATTATGGAAGCTCTAGTTAGCAAGGATGTGTCCATTCTGGACTTTTGTTGGTAAGAGCCAATGACACTCTTTGTCATTTTAGTTTTTGTTGGTATACTTGTCTTTTTATGCCTTTGCCAATATTTTGAATTCTGGATTCTACCCGGATGTCTGTGCCTAAAATCTCCTCCCCATTTTACCCAATAATCTGGAATTAGCAGGTCCAATCCTGATTTGCATGGCAATGGAAAAAACCTCAGAAGTTTGGGAGATCCTTGTATTCACCCTGGTAAGAATTTTAGCAATCTTCTACTTGAAGAACTCAAAGCTAGAGGCAGAGATTTATTCCATTTCCTCTCAGATATGATTGAGATATGAAAATTGAAATTCTTTAATTTGTAAATCAGTTCCCATTTGCCTAAATCATAGATCCTGCCTATGGTATTGCTACCTCTTGGTCTCCAAGATTTTCCTTCCAGATGTTTCTCTAGGTTTGTTGACTCCAGGTTGTACACTGCATCACTCTTCATGATTTTTATTTGAGTTCCAAGAGACCTTTTTTCATCTTCTGTAGGATTAGTCTATAATCTGATTTGTATCCATGAAGTCCTCTAATTTGGAGTGTAGAGGTTTCCACATGTTTATCCTTTATTGCTAAATGGATTGTATGCATGAAGTGATACTGTTCCAAGATCTGATTCAACTTCCTGTTACAAGTCACAGACTTTCATAACTTGCCTTTCCCATAGTGTTTCTTATGTTACAGGAGCAAGAATAAGGTATCAGTCAAGACCTTTATCCCTAAAGGTCTAAGTCTGAGTGTTCCTCATTTGATCTATCTGAAATAGATATGATCAGGTAGACTGATTCTAATTCCTCTAGACATGAGGAATTAGAAGCCTCAATTAATAACTGCCCCCCTCAAAAAGCTGAGTGACAGCCACTGTATTTCATTTGAATGGGTAGGTATTTGGAGCCCAAAAAACCAAGCAAGTGAAAGCAGTTGAGTAGATGGGTATAAGAGCTGAGATAGGTATAAAGAATAACCAGAGTGTGTTAACTTACATGGTAGTGCTTTAAATACTAAAAACATCCAGACAAGACAAATTCATGGTGTTTATGGTCAAAACTTAAGAAATCATATTAAGATGATGTTCCACTGGAGACATAGGAGCAGTAAGGAGAAGCCAGAAGCAGGAGTATAATTAAGGTGCAGCAGCCCTAATCAGGAAAGAAAAGAAAGCCAAGAAGTAATTAATACAAGGAAGAGCAAACTATTACTGGACATCCAGGAAATCAGGAATAATCCAGACTACAGAGTACCAATAAAAGCAGAGGTAAAAAAAAATATATATATATATATATGCTTTTAAAAATCTGCACCTACACAAGAATATACTCTCTATTATCTTGATATGTTGTTTTGAATATTAACTCCTTGAGGGTAGGAGTGATGTTGCCTCCTTTTATTTATATGTGCCTAGTTCTTAGTATACTGCCTGGTACAAAAAAAGCATTTCAGCAATTATTTTTCCATTAATTCACTCATCTATCCATCCAGCTATTAATTTATTCACTGAATTTATTCATTATAACAAATGGTCATTGAATCCTTGATTTAAAAAAAAATCTTGCTAACCAGTAATTCTATGACTCCTGATCCTAAGTAAAAGTCTATTGTTAAAGCTTCCTGCTGGGCATAAGTCTGAACCCACAGAGATTGATTGTGGATAGAAAGTAGACAGAATCCTACCTGGATGAAAAAGGGTAGAAATGATAGGCTGAGTCCATTCACAAATAGACTTCTAGGAATATTGAGTTTCTTTCTACAGGAGCATACAGATGAAAATATTCCTCACCTTGGGAATGTTCATCTTCATCACTCATAATATTCAGGACACTAAAAAATATAGTAAAAAAAATTAGTGAGCTAAAGAAAGAGAGGGAGACAGGGAAGAAAAGAGGGAGGGAAAGAGGAAAGAAAAGGAGGAAAGAAAGAAAAGGAAAAGAAAAGAAACTGAGCATAGAGAGTCTAATAAGTTTGAACAGAATTGGCCCTGTGCCACTAAAGCTTGGAATCAGGAAGATGTGATTATGGATTGCAATGCTAAAAGACAGGCCCTCATCAGAAAGACATAAGAACAGAGAGGCAACAGTCTTACGTGACTGATGTACTGTGGATATTGTGGGTAAATGGGATTGTGGCTGTGATATGAATAAACAGTGGCTTCTGACAGTCTGGCAGATTTAATATGGAATATTTAAAAATAAGGAAAGGGAAAGGACACACTTATTGGTGCATGTTATTTCCCACTGGTAACTCAGCATCTGCATCCAGATATCCAATCACTCATAATTTTCAATTTCAATTAAATTCAATAAAAATTTATTGAATGTTAGCATGACTTGCATTGAAAAGCTCCAGAAAACTATGGCATAATGGATAGAGCCCTGGGACTGGTCAGGAAGTCCTGAGCTCAAATCCAGCCTTAGATTGTCACTAGTTTTATGAACATGAAAAAGCCATTTAAACCTCATCTGCTTCGGTTTCCTCAGCTGTAAAATGAGAATAACAACAGCATTCATCTTCCACAGTTGTGGGGATCAAATGAGATGAATTTTTTTTTTTTTTTTTTGGTGGGGGAGTGCAGCTCAAGCAATTGGAGACAAGTGACTTGCGGTTCACATGAGTGTTAAGTGTCTGAAGCTGGATTTGAACTTAAGTCCTCCTGAATCCAGGGCCAGCACAATCTCCACTGTGCAGTTTAGCTGCCCTATAAGGTGATATTGGTAAAGCACTTTGCAAAATTTAAAGCACTGTAAGCTACAATTGCTAGTTATTATTATCATTAATTTTGATTTTTCAGCTTTTCCTCTTTTTCTTCATGCTCTTCTCATCTACATCTTTCTCTTCCCTTTCCTTTTTTCTTTCTCAGTCTCTTTCAAAAATGGTGTATTTGTGTATGTATACCAATACAAAATAAAAGAGAGAAAAAAGGAGATAGAGACAGAAAAAGAAAAGAGAAAATGGGAGCAAGCTGGGAAGAAAAAGAAAAAAAAAATAAGAAGAGAGAGAGAGAGAGAGAGAGAGAGAGAAATGCACACACTAATTTGAGTTCTTGGAAGGTGGAAGAAGCAGGATGTGTAGGAAGCAATCTAAATTTAAGTATTGTAGGATCACAGATTTTGAGTTAGAAAAAGAATTTAGTGGCATCTAATCCAACTATTTTATATAAATGAGGAAACCGAGATGCAGAGAAGTCACTGATTGGATCACACAAGATTAGTCTCTGGGATAGGATTTACACCCAGGTGATCTGAATCCAGATTAGTGCTCTCTCCAATGTACCCTGATAACACATCTAAAATCCTCCTAGACTCAGTAAGATACCTGATAAATATGAAACAATTCTCTTTAGTACCAATCTCATCTTTCTTAAAAGATAAGCATTTTCCAAGTGGTTAGTTTAGGTGACTCATTTAGATTATCACTGAACATTTCATAAGGGGAAATATTATTAGTGAAGTAGACATGTTATCCAAGAAGATATTGATAGGATTATTGCATATTATTTTTTATTTCTCAAAGAGGAGGAAAAGGAGATGGAAATGAGGAGTAGAGAAAGGACAGAAGGGAAAGATTTTTTAAAAAGAGGAAAGGCAGGGAAGGAAAAAGAGCTCTCATTAATTCTTCCACACTTATTTATTATGGTAAAGACATTAAGTGAAATATAAGAAAAATTAACATCCCTAAAAGCAAGTCAACTAAATTTTTAAGAGGGCCTGGAGAGGGGGCTATGAAGCAAGGTATTTCTGGGGAAATTTATGACTAGGTTACTAACAATATGTGGTTAACAGCCTACTGCTGTCTTAGCTAAATCATAAACAGGGTCATCAGAGTCATTACATACAGATGTCTAGCTTGGCTTCCAAACATGGTAGATTGGAGAAGTTGACATCATCCTCCATGCTTTCTGCTTCTCATCCAAACCAAATGTCATATCCATTTTACCCATACTACAATCCACTTTGAGGTACCTTTATCAGTATCAGTTCTTGATAGATTTCAGGTGACTCTGGAATGAGATTTTTTAAAATATACAACACTCATTGCACATTTTAAGAGATATCCTTCATGCTTTGGAACCACTAAGATGCCATGTGCTTTAAAATCTCTATGGAGGGGGAAGTGGCCCACTCTGGCTATGGACAACTTATTGAAAGGCTCTACTTGACATCTAAGCTAAATTGGAAGGGACCTTAAATAATATCTAAGCCCAACACCCTCATTTCACAAGTGATAATCCTGTGGTCTAGAGAGCTTAATAAAGAGCAATTGGAAGCTTGAGGTTTTGAACCCAGGTCCTCCATCAAATCTAGTGGTATCTTATATTATTTTCTTGGAGAATATACAGGGCATTTTCTAACAGAGCAGGCAGAAACCCTTAATCAAATGGAAAGTATTTAATTGGGCAGTAAAGCAAAGGAAATAATGAAACAGTCAAATCATAGAATCATTCTCAACCCCTTCCTCTTCCCAAAAATCAAATGGCAAAGGGTAACAAATTCTCACAGATTCTCCTCAGTTGTGGAGAGAGGAATGTAGGAAAGGAAGGAAGAAACATCCCCTGGAAAACCCATATTCCAGGAAGAAGAAGGGTTGAATCATAAATGTATCATCTCTCATGGCTGGTGCTTATTCCTGACTTTCTTAGAAGATTTCACATTACTCCCATTCACATATTCCCTATTGCAAACAATTCTCAAATCATTCTACCTGCTATTTCATGTCTGCCATTGTACCTCCTGCCACTATGCAATTGTACAGGCTTCTCCCAAGTCAAGAGTGCACCATATCCTTGTTTTATCTTTAGAGAATCTTGACTTCATTCAAGACTCAGCTTCAGTGCCACCTTTCCATGAGATCAGTGACACCCCAACTGAAAAACTAATTTTTATACATCACATATTGCTTTATCTGTGTAATCTCTTTAAGGGCAAGAGCTCTTCATTTTTTCTTCATTACATATGCAAAATCTAACACTGTCTCACAAATAGCAAGAATATAATAAATGTTTGCATCAATAAAGAAGTAAGAGAGGAAGAAAGGAGAGAAAGGAAAGGGGAAAGAGTGAGGGGAGTAGCTTCTTATAAATATATATCATCAAGCTTAAAAATTCCTACATTAGCCATGTATGAAAATGCATGTGTCATTCTGCATCTTGAGTCCATCATTTTTGATAGGTTTCAAACTTCATCATCAAACCTATGGAAATGTTTGGTCCTAGCATTCAACAGAATTCTCAAATTTCAGGCATTTTCGTTTATAATGTTATTTTATAAATTGTTTACCTGATACTGCTCACTCTATTCCTCATCAGTTTATACTTCGTAGGTTTCTCTGAAATCATAGCTTTCATCATTTCCTGTGGCACAATAATATTTCTTTAATATTCATATGTCAATATTTTTCAGACATTTGCCATTTGATGCCCTTCCTTTTAGTTTCTGGTTATTTGCTACTGCAAAAAAAAAAAAAGAATTACCATAAACATTTTCATACTTATAGGTCCTTTTCCTATCTTTTTGCTATCTTTGGTACTTATTTTTCATAAAATAGAAGAATAACATCCAGAATAAGAGAATTAATTATTTTGTGTCCTGCCATGGTCAGAGAGAGTGAAGAAACTTAGGATCTTTAGTTTGGAAAAGAGAATACCCAGGAAAGACATGAAAATTATATTAACATATTTTAATTGTCATGAAGAAGAGGAGTCTGGCTTGTTCTGCTTGGCCTCAGTGAGAAGAATTAGAAGTAATAGTTACAAGTCAGATGGACATCTCCTACCCTCTTACCATCCTGGTCATATCCTTCTGAATGTGCTGTGTTACCTTCTTAATATCATATCTCCCTAAATAAGTGTGGTTATGCTTCCTAGGTCTATTTAAAGTATTGGTTCTTCCTGAGATAAAAGGCCAATGATCAATATTAGACAATTAGAATGTGTTAACACAACTCCTAGCACAACACAACACAACAGTGTCCCTTAGCAAAGTGAAAGAAGGCCAAACCTTATATAAGTAGTGTTGACTAACTGACAGACAAGGAAAGACAAGGCAGCTACTGAGAGAGAAGGAATGTGATCTAGGGAGAGGGAATAGGTAATTGATGGAGAACAGTCAAACCCAGAATGTAGACAATGATTTTCAAAAAAGGAATAAAACATGGGCATCTCTTCTGAAAACAATAGTCCTACCAGACTCCTCACTCTAAATCTGAGTTCCTTCTGGTAGAAGGGAGATAACATGAGTAAGCTTTGATTTTCAGCTTTTTCTTTAGCCTTTTATTTCTACTTACTGGTTCCTAGAGTACTGTTCCAACATAAATGATCTTCAATTTCATTGACTTCCCCTTTGCAAACAATGGGACTCCCTCTTATAAAAGAACAATTAGCCCTCAGAATCTGATAGGAGGAAAACTCTTCAAAAGAGATCATAAATATTCTGTTTCCCTCTCTCTCATCATCACCTCTCCAGTTCCTAAAGAAGAAGGACCTAGTCTAGTCTGAGTTTGTGCACAGTGTTCTTGGGTCCCATTGGCATGATTTCCCTGCAGTCTTTGGTACCTGTTGCTAAACATTTCTTTTTAAGTTTCCAAAAATAAAACTTACATGATGGCTAATAGGACCACTGCATAATTCATCTACTCAAAATAAATGAAAGAGAGCTAATGCCCCAGTCCTGGCACCAGCATAAAGCAAGCCAACTGGAACATGAGGTGACCATGATTTCAGCATTTGGCAGAGGACAGCTGTCTAAAAGAGGAAAGCATTAGACTGAGTCCAGGATGGAGGGCAAGGCCATTGGTAATACTATTCCTGGCACTGGTCATTTCCTACTGGCTTATGCTATGGAAAAGTCCATAGATTCTTCATGCTCCTTGTTGGAGCTTTGGGGTGTCAACTGAACCCAATGAAGTATTTTAACTGTGCACAGGGATTACAACACTGTGGATGCATGTCACCAGTATTTTGCTGTTCAAAGAACTTCCAAACAGGCATTTCAACACCAATTAGCAACCGTCAGGTTGTCAATTCTATGACTATTATTCATAAGAATAGCACCTACACAGCCCCTACCTCCCCAGGCAGGCAGTGGCTGTTCACCTTCCATAAGACTTTCACTTCCTCAGGAGACTGATACAGGCTACTCAGACAATTTGGTCTAGCCTGAAATGCAGCTGTTCCTTCAGAGTAATGATTCTCTGTCTTAACACACCTATTAATTCAAAAAGGAAGAATTCTGTGGCTTAATGTTTGTGCTCTGTCTAGGATAGTCCCTTCCCACTCATCTAGATTGCTGGCTTATCTGAAGGAGTCCGAGGGATGGAATGGAAATTGAACTACTAAGGGTGGATGCAATAGGCCAAAACAGAGCTGTGGGTGGCCTGAGAGTTGGGGCCAGGAGAATGCTGTCTGGGGGCTGGGAGGGAATGGAGGGGAAGCCAGAAAGGAGTCAGTGGGACCTGGGAAGCAGCCAATTTGGGGGGAGGGGGAGGAGAATGGCTCAGAATCGAGATGAATGAGAACAAGGAAACAACCAAATGGGTCTGTGCTGGAAATAAGTCAATGGAAGCAGTAAAGTAGCAACTGGGTCCTCCCCAATGAAGGGCACAAGCTGGCTTCCTGATGTGCCTTTGTTCTTGTGGGAAGTAGCTATGATGGGATCACAGCTGAAATTCTAAGCTGCTTGGGTGTACACACACACACACACACACACACACACACACACATATACCCACATATATGTATATATACCTACATTTACCCAATATGTATGTATATGCATATATATGTATGTATATATACATATACATTTATATAGTACCTAAATACTCGCATATATATATATAGATAGATAGATATGCATTTCAGATAGAAAGATAAGCATTCCAGATAGATGATAGATAGCTATGCATTATATGCATTTCAGATGGATGATAAATAGATATGCATTTCAGAAAGATATGCTTTTCAGAGAGAGAAACACACAAAGAGAAAGAGTATTGGTCCAACTGCAGACTATTGCCAAATATGTTCTTACCATTAACAATGAAATCTCTTTGACAGGAAAAAAAGAATAGTATGCAATGAAAAATTATATTAATTATAAGCCACATTAAAATTTTATACTATGTCATATTTGGAGAGGCAGCATATACTATATTCAAAACAGCAGACAGTACTTCGGACTGATTGTCACTCCTTTTCTAGTTTAAATAGGTGAATTTGGCCAATACTTATGGCTTACATGTATATCTATATATAACACTTCTATTTTTGTCTCTACTTACTTTTTGGGGACTGAAGTCAAATGGAAAAGTTATCGTGTATTCACAGAAGTTTCCTTGTTTAAATGAACCAAATCTTTATATTTTTTACAAGGCTTCTTTTTTAAAAAAATTATTAATTAGTGCCAGAACATTTAATGTATTCTTAGGCTTCTGCAGAGTTGTTGTTTAGCTTAATTTTCTGAATTCTCAAGACTTCAGTATTTAGTTTGGAAATAGTCTGGGAAGAAATCATTAGAAATGAAAAAAACAAGATATTTGGTTACATGTTTACCTTATAATTATCTTAATACACTTGGATTTTATGGCACTTTTCATTGAAAATTGCAACCCAACTTTTTGTAGAGGATTGTTAAAAATGTCAAGAAAAGAATAAGAGATATCAGTTTCAGAAAATAAAGATTTTTTATTTTTTCCCCTTTATTTCATTTTTCTTTGAATGTCTCATTCACTGTCAAGATTACAAAGCAATGGACATGGTGAGCAAAGACATTTTCAGATAATACATGATGTATAAGAAAGATTGTGATATAGCTGAGAGAATGGCAAACATATAGTCCGGGAATCTGGGTTCAAATTGTGCCATAAGCAAGTTTTTGAGTTTTTTGGACATCAGCTTCTTTATCTGTGAAAGGGAAAGGGAAATAATAATATTTGTTTTTTCTACCATTTTAAAAGGTTGTTGTAAAGAAAATATTTAGCAAGTTTTCATATTTTCTAGAAATGTGAACTATTTTTATTCCACAAGGCAGAGAATTTACCTAAAGAGGAATAGAGGAAGGACAGTTTTTAGGAATCAATCAATCATTCAATCAACTTATTGGCAACTTATTAAGCACTGGGAACACAAAGACAAAAGTTAAACACACTGTCTGCAAGGCGCTTATATTCAAATGAAAGAGATAAATTTACATATGGAAAGAGAAACATATAGGAATATATTTAGGTATATACAAACATGCATATCGAGAGAATAGAGTGCCAGACTACAAGTCAGGAAGAATTGTATTCCCAAGTTCAACTCTGACCTCAGACACTTCCTAGATGTGTGACCCTGGACAAATTACTTAAACCCATTTTCCTGTTTCCTCATCTATAAATGAACTAGAGAAGGAAATAGCAAACTACTCCAATACCTTTGCCAAGAAAACCTGAAATGGGGTCATGAAGAGGTAGACACAATTAAAATGATTTAATAATAGTATATATGCAGAGAGGGAGAAAAATATAAAACACATACAAGATAACAAGATGGAGAGGCACTAATAACTAGAGGATCAGAAAGGCCTTATGCAGAAGATAGCATCTGAGGTGAGCCTGAGGAAAACTAAGGGTTCCAAGAGGTAGAAGAAGAAAAAGTACATATTTCAGGCAAAAGGACAATCCAGTGACACATAACGATTCATTATGTTCACATGGACACTACAGTCTTTAATTGTACCAATTTAAATGTACCAATTTGTTTAACCACTTGCCAACCAATGGATGTCTACTTTGTTTCTTAATTTTTGCTACTACCAAAATGCTATTATAAATATTTTGTTGTATGTGGAAACATTCTATCTTTGACTTCCTTGTTGCTTATGCCTACCAATAAGATCACTGGATCAAAGAATATGAACATTTTAGTCACTTTCTCAGCTTAATTTCTATTTGTAACCTTCTTTTTCTTTTGTCTCAGCTTTTTTCTTTCCAGAAAATAAGGGAAGTCAGATAGACTGATTAATTTTGTTGGGTGATGAGACTACTCTTATATAAAGAGTAAAAGTTGTAGTCAACCAAATGTAGAATGGACTCCCTCTGAGAGGGAGTAGTCATCCTCACTGGAAATATTCAAGCTGAGGCTATAAGATGACTTTGACATGTTGAGAATGTTCCTTACTTGTTCAAGCTTAGGCAAGTCAACTAACTTTTCCCTATCTATGAAATGGACAGCCAATAAGTAAATTAAAAAAAAAAAAAAAAAGATGAATTATAAGATTCTTTCCAGCTGTATAAATCAGTCTTATGATCTTATCATTCTTTTGGGATGAAGGTGGGAAAGGTGGGATAAAAGGATATTGGTTAAACTAGTTATTTACTCATAATTCATTAACACTAAAATGAAATATGGGGCAGCTGGGTGGCATCCAGGACTGGAGTATGGAAGACTTAAATCCAATGTAGCTTCAGACTCTTATTAGCTTTGTGACCCTGGGCAAGTTTCAGTTTCCTGTTTGCCTCAGTTTCCTCATCTGTAAAATGAACTGGAGAAGGAAATGGCAAAACTCTCCAATATCTTTGCCAAGAAAACCCCAAATGGAGTCATAGTCAGACACACTGAATAACAAAAGATGAAGTAGGTCAGTTTCCTTGAATGAAATCCATCATGCTCCTTAGTGAGGAAAGCCTTGACTCCCAATTAGAATTCCCTTACCAGGATACCTGCAGGTACCAGCTATGAATGATTTTGTCCTCGATTGCAAGTTCTCCCTGTGTTTACAGCTATTCATTTTCTCATTCTCCAGTTAAAAGGGCCACTTTTCTTACTGCTCTATTGTTTCGCCTTGTTTTGCTTTTCCAAGTGATGACATTTAATATCTTCTGGCAATGCTCCCAAAGAGCACATGGGTGGTATCAGGACAGCAGGAGCTTCCAGTGGGGCTGCTGATTGGACAGGATCTGCCCCTGCCCAGAATGGTGAAAACAGAGCTTGTTGTCTTTTCAAACAAATCTCAGAATCTTGGCACTGTCAGGGGCCTTGGAGAACATCTAGTCCAATCTTCTCATTTATAGAACTGAGACCCATAGAAGGAAAATGTGATAGACTGTATAAAATGCTGGACTTGGAGTCAAGGAAAAACAGAGGTTCAAATACCACCCTCCCACTCTACCCCTGCTGCCCCATTGACATTTGCTGGCAGTGTGACCATAGACACGTCATTTCAATTTTCTAAGCTACAGTTTCCTCAATGGCAAAATGGGGATAATAATAGTGCTTACCTCATAAGGATCATGTTAACACTTACCTCACATCATTGTCCTAAGAATCAAATTAGATAATGTATAAGTTTAAAAACTTTAAAGCACTATAAAATGGTAATGTTTTTAAAACAAAATTTTAATTGATGCATCTAATTTTTATATCACCAAAATTTCCCACCATATCTATCCCCATCTGCCTTCCCAGGAAGCTAATTCACTTAACAATGAAGTTTGATAAATAAATAAGTAAACAAATAATAAATAAATACACTAATGGGAAAAATTCTGGCACTTTTATGTTCCATGAATTATATTCCATATCCATGCTAAGAAGTGAGAAGTACCTTCTTTAGAGCCAAGCTTGTTCTTTATCATTTTTAGTATTTATTTTTTATTATTGTACAGTTAATCTTTCCTCTTATATCTAATTGCCTCTATGCCCTTTTTTGTTACTATTATATCTCAACCTAGTAGCGATGAAAATTATATGTTCTGTTTTCCAAAATGATTATAGTAATATTTAGCTTCACCAACAATGCACCAATATGTTTATCTTCCCACAACCCCTCCAAAATTGACTATATTCATCATGTTAGTTTTGCCAATTTCCTGGTTATTTTTTGATACTTTAAACTTATTTGATTTTCATTTCTCTTATTCTCTTATTATTAGTGCTTTGGAACTTTTTTTTTTTTTTTTGCTGAGGCAATTGAGGTTAAGTGACTTGTCCAGGGTCACACAGCTAAGGACTGTTAAGTGTCTGAGATCAGATTTGAACTTAGGTCTTCCTGACTTCAGGGCTGGTGTTCTATCCACTGTGCCACCTAGCTGCCCCTCAAGTAGTGAGTTCTTAGCCCCAAAGCTAGGGTCCTCGAGTTTGTTAAAAACTAGATTGCTATAGTTATTGACTAATTTGTCCTGTGAACCTAACCTATTCCACTGATTGACTACTCTATTTCTTCATTTTTTTTTTTCCCTGAACACAGGATTAGCTAAATACTGGGATAGAACTTGTAGTCTTACTCTAAATTCTTCAATAAAGTTCTGTGATTTGTGGCAGCAAACATGAAAAGAGAACTTTATCTCACTCTTGTTCTGTTGAAGTACCAACATTCAATTCAGTTCAGCATTTCTTAAAGACCTACTGCTCTGCATGGCTCTGTGCTCACTTCCCTTAGCTAAGATACAGTTGATCCCTGCTCTCAAGGAGATTACTATCTTATGAAGGGATAAGACAAAATACAGATAACAATAGGAAATACCACTGGACCAGTCAAAAAGATAAGTGCAAAGAGAGACAATGGGAGGTCTTCCAGGCTAAAGGTCTGCTGATTAGAGGGATCTGGATAAGGCTTTCTGGAGAAGACTTTTAAAAGGACTCCTAGCTAGAGATCAGAGAGATTTGGATGCAATCATAGCTACTCAACAACAACAACAACAACAACAACTCAACAACAATAAAACTATTGAACACAATCTCCAGTTTAACCTTTTCTAAGATCTTTGGTCAATTTCTTTAAATAGCTTTGTGTCGAATTTGAAGTATGCATCTAGTAAAGCCAGTGAATAATGTAGTGAATATGAGACAGTGCTAAGTGCTATTTTAAAATGCTTAAATCTGTAATTCTCATTTGAGAACGATAAAGTCAATTTCCCATTATACTGAGCACTGTTTGGCCCATATGTGGAGTACTGAGCTCAGCGGCAGCATATGAAGAACTTGGAGAGGATTCAGAGAACAGAAATGACAAAAAGATAGAAAAGGAGATACACAAAAGAAATTAAAGGATACTTAGAATTAGGTATCCTAGAGACGAGTAAACAGTTGAATAGGAATAAAAGTTTTTAAGTGGTTGCTATCTAAAGAATATATACATAGTAATAAATTAAAATCTACAACTTTCATTGGTAATCAATCCGGTGTATCTAAAAACCATGTCAGAAAAATCTTAGGATTCTAAGTAGACTGAATTTAAAAGTTGAAGAATTTCATTTGTTAGTTTTGTTAATAATAATAATAACTCACACTTAAGGTTTGAAAAGTCCTCTACCACATTTTGTCCATAGAACAACCCTGGGAGGAAGGTAAGTCTTTTTGCAGATGAGGAAACTGAGACAGACAAAGGTCAAGTGATTTGTTGGGGATCTTATAGTTACTAAATGTCTGAGGCTAGGTTTGAATTCAGGTCTTCCTGAGCCTAAGCCAGTATTATTTATCCACTTCATCAATGCAATTGTCAACTGGTTTCATTTTAGAAATAAGAAAACTAAGATCCAGAGTTAACCTCTCTGGAACTTGTCCAAAGTTATTCAGAGAAAAAGTAACTAAACCAAAATTGAATGCAGCATCCTTTGACCCCAAATTAAGCATTCTTTTCATTTGAATTAGTATCCTACATTTAATAACAATCAATCTGGGAGAGTGAAAAGAAATTTGGATTCAGAATCTGGAGAAATGGGTTCTAGACTCACTAATTTCCTGGATTATTATGAGCAAGTCATTTAAGCCCTCCTGATTTCAGTTTTCCTAGATTTTTTTAAGGACTGAATAATCTCTTCAGTTTCCTTCCATTTTAGTGAAAGCATGAATCTATGCAAAGGAAGAAAAAAAGGTTGGGAGCAGTTTAAACTACAGTTTGAGAGGCTAAATTTGGAATCTAATACAAGGAAAAAATTTCCAATCAGGACAATTATTAAGCATTAGAATGGACTATTGGGTGAGACCAGGGAATCTTATCTAGAAATACTGGGATTTTCCATTGCTTTGTATTGTCTTGATTTAAACTGCCTGCAGGTAGAGTACAGTAACCTCTCAAAGGCCCTACTGCCCCTGCAGTTCCCCAGAAACTTTATCAGTAATGGTTCATTTTCAGGAATTCTACACTTGAAGGACCCTTTCAGGCTTTCAACAGGGAACATAAGAAGAATAAAAATAACCAAATGAATTCACTACGGTGGAAAATATCATGGCTGGTAATGAAAATTACAGGAAAGCTGCCGACTCTTGCTCCCTCCCCAAGACTAACATGAGAACATGTTTTTACTCCAGACTCAGTAATTAAGTTTGCCCAAGAAAACTTCTATCCCATGCCTCAGGCCAGGTGCTAAATGAAGCCTTTAACCAACTGATAAATGAGATTATCTCAGTTTATTGCAATCTTGCTAGTGAGACAGGCCTCCTTAAGTTTATTAAAAATAAACAAGTCAGTGTGGAAGTCTCTGTAATAACTCAATAGGGGCTGGCTGATCTTGAGACAGGCAAGGGAGACTGGCTTCCATTTTCAATGGCCTTCCTTTTTTTCCAGAGTCTTGATTTCTTCTTCAGCTATTTGGGGACCGAGGAACACATGATCCAGATCTTGATTTTTGAGAGATCATCTTTTCAGCACTAAACCAGAATGATTTGGCCCTTATTAAAGGCTATCAGGGATCAGAGAAGTAGAATGTAATTTGATTCTCTCACTACTGGGGGCCCTGTACTATAGCATTATATAACATTTAAAAATGAAGTGAAGGAGAACATGGTACACAGTAATAGCAAGATTGTGTGATGATCAACTATGATGGACTTAGTTCTTCTTGTCAATATAGTGAGCCAAGAGAGTTCTAAAATATTTGAGATGGAAAATGCTATCTGCATCCAGAGAAAGAACTATGGAGACTGAATGTGGATCAAAGCATAGTATTTTCACCTTCGTTTTTGTTTTTTCTTTCTTGTGGTTTTTCCCTTTTCTTCTTTCACAGCATAAATAATATGGAAATATGTTTAAAAGCATTGTACGTGCATAACCTATTTCAGATTGCTTGCTATCATGGGGAGGGAAAAGACAAGGGAGAGAGGAGAAAATTTGGAACTCAAAATCTTACAAAAATGAATGTTGACAACTATTTTTACATGTAATTAGAAAAAACAAAATACTATTAAGTGGGAAAAGAAATAAAGATGAGATGACTACTACTACCCTCCCCCCCCAACCTCTAGATTCTGCTCTGCGTTAGACTGAACAGTCTGTCCCTGAATAGGGAAATTTAAAGAGTGTGACTAATGCATTATTGGTAGAGTCTAGTCCAATCATTCGGGAAAACAATTTGGAACTATACCTAAAAGGCTATCAAATTGTGCATACTCTTGGACCCAACCATGCCATTACTAGGTCTGTATCTCAGAGATCAAAGCAAAGAGGAAAGGACCTGTATGTACAAAAATATTTATAGCAGTTCTCTGATGGAAAAGAATTGAAAATTGAGGGGATGCCCATCAACTGGGGAATAGCTAACCAAGTTCTAGTATCTGACTGTGATGGAATACTATTGTGCTATAAGAAATGGTAAAGGGCATGGTTTCAGAAAAACTTGGGGAGATTTACATCCCCTGTTGCAAAGTGAAATCAGCAGTAACATAGAGCATTGCACACAGCATTATGATGATAATCAACTAAGAAAGATTTAGCTCCCCTAATCAATGCAACAATCCAAGATGATTCCAAAGAAATCCTGATGAAAAATTCTATACACCTTTAGAGAAAGAATTGATGAACTCAGTGCAGATTGAAACATACTTTTTTCACTTAACTTTATTTTTCTTAGAGTTTTTTTTTTCAAGATGGCTAATATGGAGATCTAGTTTGCATGACTTTGCATGTATAATTTTTGCCTTCTCGATGAGTGGGGGAGGAGTTAGAGAGAAGAAAAAAAATTGGAATGCAAAACTTTTCAAATAAATGTTAAAATATATTATAAAAATAAATTTAAGGAGTGCAAGGGTAGCAATCTAAAAGGTCCATGCAGAAAATCCTCAAGAATCTCTGTCTCTCTGCTCTTTCTCTCTCTTTGAGTTTGTCTCTATCTCTTCTGTCTCTATATCTCTGTTTCACTCTCTGTCTGCCTTAGTCTGTATCTCTGTCTCTCTGTCTCTCTCTGTCTCTCTGTCTCTGTCTCTCTCTGTCTCTGTCTCTCTCTCTCTGTCTCTCTCTCTCACACACACACACACACACACACACACACACACACTAAGATCTTCCCTATATCTTGACCCCTGTCAGTTGACCCCATACAGTTTTTTGGGGCCAAGGGTACTGAGTTGCCCAACATCTTTAGGCCCTTCAGGAGTTAGAGTCCTATCATAGAACTCTAGTGCCTATTACTAACACCTAGACCTTTTGACTTAAACATCTATTTATTAGATACCCCAAAGCTATATCTCTCCCTGCCTATTATAGCCAACTTCTATTCCCTTTCCCCAGGCTTCCTGTGATTGCCTAACATACCCCCTGTGGGTTTTCTGACTTCTGTATCCTGGCCTTCCTCAATCTCACTCATCCCACCACCAATTAAGCCCCAGTTATGACCAAATAAAGATAAAAGGTATTCAAAATAAAAGATAAAAAGGTCCTTTCTTCTCTTCTTGTTGTATTCAAGATTTCCTCTACAATATCCTCAGGTGAATAATTTTGTGAGCCTACTTTAACCTTTTTTTCCAGCTTCCTTTTCTGTGTCTTCTCCCTTTCAAATGTTAGCACTTTTAAGACAGGTGTTTCCCTTTATAGTTGCATTTGTATTGTCAAAAGTTTAGCATAGTGTTTAACTCATAGTAAGCGTTTATTAAATACTAGCTGACTGACTCACTGACCACCATGAGGCAGCACAGTATCATGGATAGAATACTATCATTACAGACAGAATGACTTAGATGGAAATACTGTTTCTGAGTATTATCAGCTATATAATCATGGGTAATCCATATCCTTTCAGTGCCTCAGAAAATTTCCAAAGACTGTTTTGGGACAGTGACCAATTTGAATTAGTTAAGGGAATTTCTATATGGGGAGTTGCCCAATCCAATTAAATCACAAATGAAGACTAAAAAGAGAGGTCAGTAGAATTCTGAGTTTCAACAATTGCTACATCAAGGATCTATGATTTCAATAAATTGGATTCTTCTTTCCTCCAAAACCAATCATAATCCATCAGCTACTTAGTAAAAGGTCTTTTGATCTAATGACCAACCTTTTGGTAATAGGCCTCTCTAAATTTACCAAGGCTATTCCAACAAACATAGAGCTGTCCATCATCAGTCTTGTACTCTATTGCCCTTCCCAGATGTTAAGACTAGCCAGAACTGGCATTTCATTGAATGCTATCCCAAAGTTAGAATCACCTTCAGGCTTTAAGGAGCATCACAAGCTAAAGGGTAAATAACAGTTATTTTTCTAGTCTGATAATATATACATGCAAAAAAATGTTCTTTACCCATCATCAATCAATAGGACATATGGTTAAATTTTTTTTCTGTAGAAATTGGGTTAATTGATGCTAGATTCAAATATGTAGATCACAACATAATATTCTTATAATTTTTTTTTTTAGAATTATTGTTTTTATTTTTTTGCTTTTTTGCTGAGGCAATTGAGGTTAAGTGACTTGCCCAGGGTCACACAGCTAGGAAGTGTCTGAGACCAGATTTGAACTCAGGTCCTCCTGACTTCAGGGCTGGTGCTCCATCCACTGCGCCACCTAGCTGCCCCTATAATTATTTTTTTGATATTGTTCATTTGCATTTTGTTTTCTTACTCGTTTTCTTTCCTTTTTGGTCTGACTTTTCTTGTGCAACAAGAGAATTGTATGTATAAGTATGTTTACACTTATTGGATTTAACATGTATTTTAACATGTATAACATATTAGATTGCTTACCATCTAGAGGAGGGAGTTGGGGGAAGGAGGGGAAAATCTGAAACACAAGGCTATGTGGTATGTATTTTAGGTAGCTCACATAGGTTAAGAGTTTAGATGGATCATAGTGGGTAAAAAAAAAATGAAGCTTCCATGTAAATTAAGCTTGTGACCCTCATCAACAGTTTTTGGGTCTCTTCTTCTGAAGAGCTCAACATTCCATAATATTCACAAGTTAGGATTTACAGCAAATCTTCATTTATGTGAGGAAAGACAGGTTCTGGTTAATATGATCTTCTGATTAATAGATTTGAGTCTTTAAACAGAAGAATCCTTTGGATTCTTAACCCTCATTCTTGAAAATCCTTCTAAATTTCATTTCCTGACAAATAATCTTGAAATTAATAGAATGCTTCTTTGATGATTAAAGATTTCATAATATCCAAGGATAATCGTTCTGAATGCAAGTGATCACTAAGTGGGTGTGAAGATAAAAGATAGATTGGACAAATGATGTTGAATCCTCCTTAGTTTAGTTCATTTATCTTCTACCTCAACTGTGAATGGATCCAGCCATTCTGGATAACAATTTGGAACTATGCTCAAAAAGTTATCAAACTGTGCATACCCTTTGACTCAGCAGTGTTTCTACTGATTTCTATCCCAAAGAGATCTTAAAGGAGGGAAAGGGGTCCACATGTGCAAAAATGTTTGCAGTAGCCCTTTTTGTAGTGGCAAGAAACTAGAAGCTGAATGGATGCCCATCAATTGGAGAATGGGCTAAATAAGTTATAGCATATGAATGTTATGGAATATTATTGTTCTATAAGAAATGATCAGGAGGATGATTTTAGAGAGACCTGGAGAGACTGATGAACTGATGTGAAGTGAAATGAGCAGAACCAGGAGATCATTGTACACAACATCAATATTACACAACGTTCAATTCTGATAAACTTGACTCTTTCCAACAATGAGATGACTGATGCCAGTTCCAATGATCTTGTGATGAAGAGAGCCATCTATACTCAGAGAAAGGACTGTGGGAACTGAATGTGGATCACAACATAATATTCTCAATCTTTTTGATATTGTTCATTTGCATTTTGTTTTCTCACTCATTTTCTTTCCTTTTTGGTCTGATTTTTCTTGTGCAACAAGAGAATTGTATGTATAAGTATGTTTACACTTATTGGATTTAACATATATTTTAACATGTATAATATATTAGATTGCTTGCCATCTAGAGGAGGGAGTTGGGGGAAGGAGAGGAAAATCTGAAACACAAGGCTATGTGAGGGTCAATGTAGAAAAATTATCCATGCATATGTTTTGAAAATAAAAAGCTTTTTTTAAAAATTATCTTCCACAACCCCTCTTCAAACCATCCTTTGCTGATTTCCTCTTTCTTTCACTGCCTTCTCTTTTCTTCCAGGCTTTTGTTTGTTGCCCACTCTGCATTTTCCTGTTGCTTGCCACACTGTCTCTGTTCCCACCTTCAGTACTCTCCAGTGATGAAGAACTCTGGTTTTGAAGCCTTTGTTCCATGTTTCCTTCTTCATTCAATATTACTTCTTGGAATACTCAGTCTTCTCAACACCATCAGCTCTCCTGACATCCACCAATAACTTCCATTTCTGAAAAAATATCTCATTTACCTGAGAGTGCTAAATATTTGAGTTCTGGTTAAATCAATTTCAATTATTGATCTTACTCCAAAAAGATGAGGATGCTTCACTAATCTAAAATGAATCTGCAGGGCTGGTTATTTGATTATAAGTTACTTATAAGAAGACTTTTCTCTACTTCTGAGATAAGTGACCTTAGCAATGTAAGGCACAGAGCTAAAAGTTAGATAGTGAGATGTATAACATTTCAATAAATCAATCAGTATATTTATTAACATTTTTTCTTGTTTTCTCCTTCTTTATCTTCATCTTTTCTTTTTATTTCATCATTTTCCTTTTCTCTTCTTCCACTAATAACAAGTGTTTAAGGTTTACAAAACATCACATGCTTTAAATCTTTGGTTCTTAAAACAATCACTCATCAAACATTATCTTAAATATCTACAATGTGGCTGGTACATTAATTAGTAGTATTATACCCATTTCACAGATAGAACTTGAGGCTTAGAGTCAAAGTTAATAGCCAGGATTACACAATTAGTAATATTTGATATCTGTATTTAATTCTGTATTAGAGAATAAGAGGCTTATGAAGAAAGGCAAGTCATGGATTTATGCTTCAAGATCTTAAGATCAAGTTGGAAAGAAATAATGAAATAATATATACTGAGCTGAATGAGAGAAGACAATCAATGCTATGGGTATTTGGTGGAGGCAGAGATTACCTTGGATCCCCTCCAAGAAAATAGAATCTCAACCCTTAAGAGATTAGTTCAGTTTAAGATTATTTCCCCAAAATTTATGGGAGATAACTAGAATGTTCATGAGAAAAGTGAAGTTTCACTGTGAGAGAAGTGAATTTTCTGAAACTATTCCAGATTTGATCAATGAAAGGACACAATTAATTTTCAAGGTGATACTTAGAGTATTGCACTCCTTGATGCTATAGATCCAAACAAGGTATAGATAGTGTCTTATCTGAAGGGCGTTAGTACAGGGGCAGAATCCTGGATACCAAGGCAAGTCAGATCTCTTGGAATACATTGCATTTAAGAATAAAAATGGATGTTTCATTAAAAAATGAAAGATAAATCCCTGGCCCTTACTGAGTTATCATCTAGCTTGGAAAACCATCACACTCAGTTGCAACTCTGGAAGAATATTAATAAAGTAGTGAGTCAAAAAGAAAAATGTACATATACATAGAAGTGCTGAAGAGAGAAAGCAAGTCAGAACCAAATGGATTCAAAGCAAAATAAGATTCTTGAAGAACAATTTTTTAAAGAAGGGGGAGAAAGGAAAGGAAGCTAGAATGGATGCCAGATGGAGGGAGTACAAAGTACTAAAAGTGGAAAGACTAGGAAAAGTATAGGTAGTCTACTTTTGAGGGAGTCTAGCCCTTAGGGGTGATTGACAGGCGCCATCTCAGCTCAACCCTAAACAGCAGGGTGATCTGAAATGCAAATTGTGATCATTAGCCAAGTAAGCACCCAGGAGCCTTGGGTGATCAGTAGTCAGAGTTCAAAGCCAAGAGCAAGATGAGAAACAAGTAATAATAGAGGGAAGCCGGAAGATGTGGTACAAGTTCAAAGCCATGGGTGGTGAGCCAGATAAACAAAACCAGAGCAAGAGAAGGGAATATAAGTCAAGTAAGGATAGAGGACCCAAGGAGACAATTTGCTTCATTCTCTTGGGGTCTTGCTCCAGGTGCCATATTTTATGCCATGCTAAGCCATGGCCTCCTATTCAGCTCTCCCCTCCTCCTCCCACAATGCTTAATACATTGCAGCTGCTGGCTCAGGAAAAAGAAATCCACGAGCTGCTTGACATGTTGGCTAGATTAGTTCAGCTAAAGTAGAGGATTCATGCCGGGGAGTAAGAAGAAATGAAGTTGGTGAAATGGAAGGGTTTTAAGATGAGGATGTTTAGATTTGATATGACAGGCAACTCACTAGAGGATCTTGAGAAGGAAAGTGACACAATAAAACTGTATTTGAAAAAGATTTTTTGAATAGCTTTGGGTAGGATGAAGCGATATACTATGGGGCCCAAAGTACCTCAAAGCCCCATTGAGCTTCATTCTTGGAGCTCACACTTCCCTCTAGAAATCTCAGATAAATGATATACACAAATATATATGTGCATATGTGTATATATCTACAGATATATCTAGATGTAAACATTCCAAGTCTTATGGGTATCTATAACTATATAAATATGTATATACATATCTATGTATTATTTGTATGTGTATGTATATACATATATACATATACACACATGTATATACACATACATGCATATATGTTTTATACAGAGGAGAGGGAGGGAAGAAAAGAGAAAGAGAGCCAGAGAGACACCCAAGGAGACAGAGACTCCTGAAGACTAGCCTTCTTTCATTTTGTTTTTTGTATTCTAAGCACCTCCCTTAGAGTGCCTGATACTTAATAAATGCTTATTCTTTAATTAACTTGGTCTCTGTGAATCTCTAGCTCTCTGTCTCTCTCTGTATCTCTGTCTCTCTCCTTCCCTCCCTTCCTTCCCCTCTTGCCCTCTATGTGTGTGTCTCTCTTTCTGTCTGTCTCTCTGTCTCTACCTCTGTGTCTCTATATTTCTATGGGTGTATCTCTTCTCTTCTCCCTCCCCCTATCTCTATGGGCCTCTCTGTCTCTCTGTTTCTCTCTGTGTCTGTGTCTCTCTGTCTCTGTCTGTCTCTGTCTCTCTGTGTCTCTGTGTGTCTCTGTCTCTGACTTTCTCTCTCTCTCTCTCTGACTTTCTCTCTCTCTCTCTCTCTCTCTCTCTCTCTCTCTCTCTCTCTCTCT
>JAJPUD010001314.1:204802-228555 GCA_023553655.1 Myrmecobius fasciatus | reverse complement strand
CTCTCTCTCTCTCTCTCTCTCTCTCTCTCTCTCTCTCTCTCTCTCTCCCCCTCCCTCCCTCCCGCTCTGTGTGTATCTCTTTTTCCTTTTTCCCATTAAAGTTTTCTTTCCCCCTCTTCTCATACTTTCACCTCTTCTTTCTCTCCTCTTTCTTCCTTACCCCATCTCTCTTCACCCTGTCACCTTTCCCTTGTTGTCTCCATTCTAAACTAGTCTACCTCAAGTCAAATTCTCCTACATTGATAGTGTCTGGTTCTGATTATTTTTTGTTAAGGTGCCTCTTAATAGCCCTGGTACCAATAAGTTAAACCTCCATGCTCTCCTTAGCCTCTTTTTTTCCTATTTTACTCCTCCAAACTGAAGATCATAGGATCATAGAGATAGTACTGGAAGAAAATATCAGGGAGGCATTTAGTCCAGTCCTTTCATTTTAAAATTGAGGAAACTGAGGCCCATGGTTGTAAAGTAACTTGCCTACAATTTCAGAAATTAGATGCAGTAGTTGAATATGGGTTCTCTGACTGCAGATACACTACTCTGTATCAATCTTCTCTGGTTCTGACCCAAAAGTACTTGAAGACCTTACCCAAATCCTCTCTTATTGGCTGAACTAAAAGATATACTTCTTCCAGATCTGGTGGATTCTGGACACCTGCCTGTACTCTCAACTGTTGATTCCAATCACTTGACAGATTTTAATGTGATTGGAGAATCTCCACCCCTACCCTTCACAGCAGAATATTCCCTATGGATTCAGGCTTATAATAGAAAAAAATAAACTTCTCAAGTAGTACCAATCAACAGAAGCTTCTCATCACTCTAGAGGCAGGCCTGGGAAAAGTGAAAGTTCAGAAAAGGAAGAGCAAAGAATATAGCTACATGGCTGTTGCAACAATTCAGACACATAGCCTCAACAATCTGTACATGTGATGTTGTCTGTGGACTCAGGAGACAGAAACACCTAAAGATCCAGCTGCTGTGAAACCTTTTAAGGGGAGTCCACTGCGGACTGCTATGAGGAAGGGTGGATTCAATCTTGGGTCCCTAGAAGAAGTCTGCTTGCTCCCTTCCGTGACTCAGGATGCTATGACTGTGTATCTGATTCTGCTGGAGTAGAGAACAAAAATCTGTCTGATTAGTTTTAGCAGACGGCTTATTCCCTTTCCCTCCAATCTGGCAGCATCATCTGGCATTTCTATTATTGGCTAGAAATCATCTAGTGATTAGAGTGAAGAGTAGGGGCCAGAACTCAGAGAGCCAGCATCTGTGGCTTGCCAATTTTCAAGCCATTTATCTTTGTTGGGGCTTGGTTTCTCTAGCTAGAGAGTGATACCAATTCCTGTGGTGCAGCAGTGAATGAACTTGGCAAATGCAGAAAACATATACCAAAATGTTTATAGTAGCACTTTTATGGTAGCAAAGAACCAGAAACAGAATAGATGCCCATGTACAGTGGGGAGTGATTAAACAAGTTGTGGTATATGAGTGTAACAGACTATTACATTACTGTAACAGAGGATGAATATGATAAATACTAGCAAGCTTAGAAAAACTTGGATGAATTATTGCCAAGTGAAGTAAGCAGGACCAGGAAAATGGTATGCACAATGATGACAATCATGGAAATGGAAATCAAGTCAATCAAAACTGAATATAGTAAAATTATAATGACCAAATTGATCCTACCAAAAGAGAAACTCCTCTCACTCCTTTGCAGAGGTAGGAGTCCACAGGTATAAGACATTGCATAGAACAAAAAAACTATTTTTTTATTCTGTTTTATGAGGAGAGAATTCTCTGGGAGAAGATAAGGTAAAGGATATGGGGGAAATATAGGTGATATAAAAATGAAATGTATATAAATATACATATTTTTAAATATTAAAGTGTATGAAATAATTGGTATCATAGAATCCTTAACTTAGGAGCGATTCTATGTTAATGGAACACTTTTATACCTTCAGTAGAGAATTTTATCTCAACCTGATTTGCTATTGTATACATGAATCCATACATGAATATGTTTTATTTGTTTACTGTTGCTGGTAGGGTCCTTAAGCTGCTAGTGAGTGTTTACATTGGCAGGCAAAGAGATCATTTTCTAAGAAGGTTTTCTTAGAGAAAAATAATTTTTTAAAAAGTTTATTTCCCTCCATATGCTGCCAATTTATTCCTTCTCTTTGTCTATTCCCAGAGCCTCTACTACTTCTTCTCTGTTTCCCAACATTTCTTGAACTTAGCTCTGAAACAAGAATCTCCAGGGGCAACACAGGAGTCTGATCTTCAAGCTTTAAGACCTTCTTAATCAAACATCCCATATTCAAGTGCACTTGAAGCATACTGGGCAATACAAAAGGCCTCCTTGGTAGTTCTGGGAATAGAATTTATATTGCAAGTTATTCTATAATTAATGAAGAAAAGGTTCTTTTTCATTGCCATTCCAGAGCCAACTTTACAAGACATTAGTAGAGTATGATGTCTAATGTTTAGGCTGGAGAGTTGAAAGCATAGATGTCTGGGCTTGAGCTGGGGAATTCAGGATCATTCACTAGTGCTCTGGGTGATCTGAGGCAAGTTCTAGTCACCATAGTAGTTGGCTTAACTTGGCTTAAGATTTACTACATTGGGAGGTGAGGGAGCAGAACTGAGAGAAAGGTGAACCATCCATTCAATTAAATTCACCTAACATTTGTTAAATAATTACTATGAGAAAGACACTATAAGAAGGTGCTGGGACCATAGGGACAAAAATACTGTACTTGGGATAACAGGATTGGATTTTATTAGATAGATCAAAAGTATGGTAAATGTAATATGAAGCAAGGAATCAGGGAATCTAAGTGCTCTAGGGAAATTGATCAAGGAGAATAAACTAACAACTGATCATGAACGGCAGCTAATTAGGTAGTCTAGAAGCACTTGTGGACACCAACTTGAAGAAAGATAAGAATTCTGTTTCATAAACATTAGTTTTATATGTAGGCAGCAGTTCAATGGAAATAAATTGAAGTAAGAGTATCAATTATAGTCAGATTGTGGAAACCCTTGATTGACAAACAGGGAGTTTGTATCTTATCCTAAAGGAAATAGTAAGCCACAAAGATTTTTGAAACAAGACCTGAGTAGTTATGCTTTGGAAATGTTATCTTGAAAATCATAAATCAGTGGTTCTCAAAGTATGGTTTAGAGAATTCTGGGGGTCTCTGAAACCCTTTCAGAGGATCAACAGATTCAAAATTCACTTTTACTTCTAATATGGTAAATAGCTATAAATTAACCCACATAAACAAAAATAATTTGGATAGATACTCAATTATTTTTTAATAGTAAAAAGATACTTAGAACAAAAATAATAGATTGAAAAGGGTAGAGAAGAAGCAGGGAAACCAATTAGGAGATTATGACAATGGGGTAATGAGGTCTGAATTAGGATATTATTAATATAAGAGAAAGAATCAAATGAAGAGGATTTTGTATAGGTAAAAGATGTAACTCAGCAGAGGCCTGTTAAGTGCTTTGAATTCCTTAGAATGACCAAGCCTATTGGATTTAAACATTCATTTTTCTTGCCAATTTGTAGCATGAAAAGAGGAACAAGAAATAAAATAAGGGCCAGGAAAGTGGAGTTGATGTGAGAGAAAGGCATTACATCCTATATTCAGACTGATTAAAGCTGTTGGCCTGTGAGGGCTGGAGGAGGTAGTATTGGATTGAAGAATTTAACCAGGATTCCATGTTGCAGGTGATGGTTGATGCTTGGAAATGCTCTGTAGATAGATGACTGGATTAAAGAGGGAGAGTAAGAGTGAAGGCCAAGTCAGATACACACACAAAACCCTTTTACCTTCATATCCAGGGATAAGGCAATTGTAAGGAGATTTAGAGAAGAGAGTCATAGAATAAATCATAAAACCTGAGAACTGAAAAAGACATTGCTATAGCTGTCTTCCTATTTAAACAATTCCTTGCAACATTTATCAAGGTCCTGTTGCCTGTGATTGTTAGAATACATTCCTTCCCTCCCTATATACCCTTAAAGAGTATCAAAGGACTCAATGATAGGCAGAGATACCTCAAGGAGGGGCATATCTACTGATACAATCTCTGTCCAAACCCAAATTAGTGGTTTCCAAATTTTAGCAAGATTCTATTTTTTTTACCAAAAAAATTTTCCTTATCACATACATATCTATTTTTCATAAAAATTATTTTATGTATATGTATATACAACAATTTTTGTATATGTATATACAACTAATCCTTTATTACATCATAACAAATATTTAAAACACAATGAGATAATGTAACATTTCACAGATAAATCCTTTATACTTTTCATATCAATAACATACAAATAATAACTAGAGTGATGATATGATAAATATATCAAAAATACTATTTTGTAAATTTATTCTCCTTAGCTCTACCTTTCTAATATATGTAAACACTTTAACCTTTTGGACAAATTCAGGCCTTGAAGATCTCTCATTGATTTATTTAGACTGCTCAATTGCTTTTTAATTCATCAAATGTACAAGTTTCAGGAGAAAATTCTCATGATATAATTAATTTGCTTCATCTTAACTTTTATTACTTTTTAAAAAATGACAATTTCTTCTGAGCTAAGTTTCCTAGGAAATACTTTGGCACATTAAACCAGCATGTCTAGGATATAGTGATAGTAGTTCGCTAAGCTTTTCTCCCAACCTATCATCCAATTGGGCAAAGAGCCTTCTCTATAAGGGACTAGAATATATATGTACATTAATGTGTGTATATGTGTACATGTATATGTACACATGCATACATGTGTATGTATACTACAGATATGTATTTGCTATATCTATGTGTACATGTGCACATATATAGTTTTTTATATATGTACAAATAGGTATACATATAAGGCTGTGGGTATGTGTATATACACAATACTAAAATGCAATTATTTATATATATACATATACATGAAAGTATGGTATATGTGTATATAATACACATATATCCATAAATATATATAAATATAAATGTATGTGCATAAATAAATATATACATACATGTATAAGGATATTCATGTTCCTCCATGTATATATGCATTTATAACATTCATTACACTTATAAACACACACACATAATTGATTACACATGGTATAACAATCTATTTGAAATTTATTTGAAAAATCTCTATGTACTTCTGCACTTGACATAAGTGATTGCCAATGAAACATACAAATGACTTGGGAGGCCACATTATAAGGTATTGCTTGTAGTACTACATTTTGTCCGAAACAACTTGACACTGGAGATAAATTATTAGAGTTGGGGTCTAATACTGCCCTAATGCTGCCCTAAACACATCCTAACTATAATAAACCCTATCTAATTGGGTTGTTGTGAGGATCAGATGAAATAATACATATTAAGAGTTTTCCAGACCTTAAAAGGTTATGAAAATGTTATTGTCTTTTTGTTGGTTGAGCTTTATCTGCATACTGTCCATTACAAATTTCTTACATTATATTATTTTCATTTTTTAATCTATCAAGTATATTGAAATTTTTTCTCAATATGGCATGGCCAATGACAGATTTGCAAAATAGCAAATTTTGCCTCATATCAGTTTTAACAATATAGCTTACATATATAATCAAATTATTATTTTAAGTCTATCTGTTATTTCTTTCACCTACAATGCAAAAGGATAGGATCTTAGTTTCTTAATAAATACATTGTTTAGTTCTTTATACAAATAGGCAATTTTCCTTTCTGAATAATTATCTGTAAGTGGAACCATTTGAAGCTATCTTAAAAATGAGTCCCCAAACATTTATTTGTTTATGTCAATACCTGGAAATAATACCAAAGTTTCTTCTATAAAATGAGGTTTTTTACACTTATCAATTTTGTAAGTGATTTTATACATTACATACATTTTTGATGCCATAGAAGGTTTTTTATTTGGTTTTGTTTATTAAAATAATCTAACATTCTCTGGAAAATTTTCATCTTGACAAAATCAAATTGATATGGATTTTTAAAATGTCATTTCAATTTATTAGTCTTCATGCTTTTTGTAGATAAAGCATTTTTAAAAGCAAATATAGTAATCTTTCCTCTCTATTAGTTTCAACAAATTGAGTTGCAATGATATATTTGATCACATTTTCTTGGACTTTATTTTCTATTTCTATTATTTCAAACCTTCTCTGTTGTCTCTATATTTGATATGGTGAAGTAGATAGCATCTTGAAATTGATTATGTTTTTATGTATTACAAGGAAATACTATTTTAGTTTTCAAAAACTGGAGGTAGTAAAAATTGTAGATAATTGACTACTGAAAATTCCAGATGGTTATCTGGAAGCAGTAATTTTTGTTTTGTAAGTTGGACTTGTGGGGGGGAGAAGAGGGAAGCAATCTGCTTAACAGAATATGCTATGCAAAATGAATGATGTTAAGAAATACAATTATTGTGTTACTTTCAACTTCCACACAAAGATCGTTAAAGTCTGAGTTTGTGAACGTCAGATTCGAAGGCACTAAATAGCTCTACAACACAACTCATCTGTGTCATGAGGCTGCTGTGGCTGAGAGTGTTGGCAGCAAAATATATATCACATTGAGATTCAAAATGAGCAGACTCAAATATGATTTCATTACACAACTGCACTAAGTAATCACCACATTGTTTTACCTTTCTGTTACAGGGAACTCACCGTGTTATTCTCATATTTGTTGACTTTGATTTAAACTTTGTTTGCATTGGGGGGGTGAGTTTTATTATGTGTTAGTTAGACTTGTGGATTGTTTTGTGTCTATGCCCTCCTCCACGGTCTCATGCCTTCCCTGAAAGCCCTGAGTCAGAGGGACCTACAATTTGGAAAACTACATGTCTAAAGTGAAGATCTTCATATAAGGGACAATAAGAGACATAGTGGAGTATAGACAAGGGAGTACCGAGTCAAACAGAAAGGAAGATAATCCTTTGTACTTGAAGAGCTTGAATTCTAATAGGGAAGACAATAAAAAATGAAAAATAAAAAAAATTAAAAGGATTAGAGCTTGAGTATTACATTGGGACATTGTAGAGAAAGTCTAAATAGTCAGGAGTACACCATAAAAGAGAAAAAGAACACACGGTTGGTCTGGACATCCTTCATAAAAATGAAGATTCATATAGGAACTGAGTCAATCAGAAAGATAGGTTGGAGCAATGAAGGTCACTTCCAAGGGAGCTTCCAAGGTGCAGATAGTTCTGTGGAATTGTAGAGAAAGTCTGGAATGCAGCCTGGAGAGAGAGTAGGTGACAAATGTTAATGTCTGAAGTGTTGCTACTACTACTTTTACTACCACCACAACCACTACTATTACCATTATTATTGCTACTACTAGAATTCTACTATTATTATTACTACTACTGGTTCTACCATCACTACTGCTGCAATTACCACTGCATTAATAGTAGTACCTTATATTAGTATTTTATTAGGAGTAATAATATCAATAATGATGTATTAGTAGTAACAGTGAAAGTAGTAGTAACAATAATAGTGATAATAATATTCTAGTAATATCATAGCAATAGTAATAGTAGTACTAGTACTAGTAATAGTAATAAAAAGAGGAATAATAATGGTGGTAGTAGTGGTAATAATAGTAATAAGTAGTAATAGTAATCATAATTGTAGTCATGGTTGTAGTAGTAGTACTTTGTAATTTAGTAATGGTTTAGTTTATAATTTAGTAATAGTAGTGATAATGGTAATAGTATCAATATTTTAATTCATTTATTTTTGAAAGTTACCCACCATTATTGATTACAGAATTATAAGCTTACACAGTAAGTGGGAAGATTGAGATATAGAGAGATGAAATAGTTTATCCATGATTATACAGTGAAAGGCAGTATGACATAATAATAATGAGTGCTAGATTGTGATTAAGAAGACCTGAGTTCAAATCCTGGCTCTTCTAGAAGACTTAACATTCATATTGGTTTTGGGCAAGTCACTTAACTTCCCTGTGGTTTAATGACTTTATCTATAAAATGAGGGGAATGTATTACATATTCATTGAGGTTTCTTCCAATTCTATATCTCTGAGCCTGAATCCCCAAAGAGGGAGAACTATTCTAGTGCTGAAGCATTCAGATATAAGCCTTTGAAAAGACTGGATAAGAGATGCAATAAACTGATAGCTTGTATCTCTGAGTGGGCTAACATGGGAAATAGAAAAGCCAAAAGAATTTGCCAAGATCAGCTAAGGAAATCAAAGATGAGCATATCTTATAAAGTCCAAGGCTTTCCTCATCAAATAATAGTAGGCTACATTCTTTTTTTTTTTAATTAAAGCTTTTTATTTGTATAACATATGTATGGGTAGTTCCCCCGCATTGATCTTTACAAAGCTTTCCATTACAAATTTTACCCCCAGTCCCCTCCCCTCCCCTAGATGACAGGAAGTCCACTACATGTTAATAATGTTGAAGTACTTGACAAGTTGTACAAGAAAAATCCTATCTACAAGCAAAAAAAGAAAATCAGAGAAAGGAAACACAATGCAAGCAAACCTCCATAGAAAGCATGAAAATGTTATGTTGCGGTCCATAATTCATATCTCTCTCTCTGGGTGTATGTGGTTTTCTTCAGTGAACAATTGGAACTGGTTTGAGACAATTCTTTGTTGCAGAGAGCCATGTCCATCAGAATTGATCATCATGTAATATTGTTGCTGTGTATAACGATCTCCTGGTTCTGCTCGTTTCACTCAGCATCAGTTCATGCAAGTCTCTCCAGGCCTCTCCGAAATTGTCCTGCTGGTCGTTTCTTACAGAACAATAATATTCCATAATATTCATATATCATAATTTATTCAGCCACTATCCAATTGATGGGCATCCATTCAGTTTCCAGTTTCTAGGCACTACAAAAAGGGCTGCCACAAACATTTTTGCACATGTGGGTCCCTTTCCCTCCTCTAAGATCTCTTTGGGATATAGGCCCAGTAGAAACACTGCTGGGTCAAAGGGTATGCACAGTTTGACAACTTTTTGAGCATAGCTCCAAATTGCTCTCCAGAATGATTGGATCCGTTCACAGTTCCACCAACAATGTATTAGTGTCCCAGTTTTCCCACATCCCCTCCAACATTCATCGTTATCTTTTCCTGTCATTTTAGCCAATCTGACAGGTGTGTAATGGTACCTCAGAGTTGTCTTAATTTGCATTTCTCTGATCAACAGTGATTTGGAGCAACTTTTCATATGACTAGAGATGGTTTTAATTTCATCATCTGAAAATTGTCTGTTCATATCCCTTGACCACTTATCTATTGAAGAGTGGCTTGAATTCTTATATATATGAGACAATTCTCTATATATTTTCGAAATGAGATCTTTATCAGAACCATTAAATGTTAAGATGATTTCCCAATTTGATGTTTCCCTCCTAATCTTGTCTGCATTAGTTTTATTTGTACAGAAACTTTTTAACTTAATATAATCAAAATTATCCATCTGATGTTCAATTAGGAGTTCCAGATCTTCTTTGGATATAAATTTATTCCATCTCCACAGGTCTGAGAGGTAAACTATATTACGTTCCTCTAATTTGCTTACAATATCACTCTTTATATCTAGATCATGAATCCATTTAGCTCTTACTATGTGGTGTTAGGTATGGGTCAAGCCCTAATTTCTTCCACACTAGTTTCCAATTTTCCCAGCAGTTTTTGCCGAATAGTGAGTACTTATCCCAGAAGGTGGGGTCTTTGGGTTTATCAAACACTAAATTGTTAAGGTTATTGCCTAGATTGTCCTGATAACCTATCCTGTGCCACTGATCGACTGCTCTATTTCTTAGCCAGTACCAAACGGTTTTGATGACCGCTGCTTTATAATATACTTTTAGATCTGGTACAGCAAGGCCACCTTCATCTGCCTTTTTTTTCATTAATCCCCTTGAAATCCTTGACCTTTTGTTCTTCCAGATGAACTTTGCTACTATTTTTTCTAGATCTGTAAAATAATTTCTTGGGAGTTTGATTGGTATGGCACTAAATAAGTAGATTACCTTGAGTAGTATTGTCATTTTTATTATATTTGCTCTGCCTACCCATGGGTACTTAATGTTTTTCTAATTAATTAGGTCTGATCTTATTTGTGTGGAAAGTGTTTTATAGTTTAGTTCCTATAGTTTCTGACTTTTCCTTGGCAGATAGATTCCCAAATATTTTATCCTATCATCTGTTATTTGGAATCGAATTGCCTTTTGGTATCTCTTGCTGCTGAACTTTGTTGGTAATATATAAAAATGCTGATGATTTATGTGGATTAATTTTGAATCCTGCAACTTTGCTAAAGTTGTGAATTGTTTCTAGTAGTTTTCTAGTTGAGTATCTAGGGTTCTCTAAGTATACCATCATGTCAACTGCAAAGAGTGATAATTTGGTTTCTTCATTACCTACTCTGATTCCTTTTATCTCTTTTTCTTCTCTTTTTGCTAAAGCTAAGATTTCTAATACAATATTAAATAGTAATGGTGACAGTGGGCAGCCTTGTTTCACTCCTGAACTTATTGGGAAGGGTTTTAGTTTGTCTCCATTACATATGATGCTTGTTGATGGTTTTAAATAGATGCTACTGATCATTTTAAGGAAAAGCCCATTTATTCCTATACTCTCTAGTGTTTTCAATAGGAAAGGGTGTCGGATTTTATCGAATGCTTTTTCTGCATCTATTGAGATAATCATATGGTTTTTGTTAGTTTGGTTATTAATATAATTAATTATGCTGATAGTTTTCCTAATATTGAACCAGCCCTGCATCCCTGGCATGAATCCTACTTGGTCATAGTGTGCTATCCTGGGGATGACTCTCTGTAATGTCATTGTTAATATCTTATTTAAAATTTTTACATCAATATTCATTAGGGAAATTGGTCTATAGTTTTCTTTCTCCGTTTTCACCCTACCTGGTTTAGCTATCAGCACCATATCAGTCTCATGAAGGAATTTGGCAGTATACCTTCTTTCCCTATTTTCTCAAATAGTTTGTATAGTATTGGAATTAATTGTTCTTTGAATGTTTGGTAGAATTTGGTTGAAATTTGGTATATGTAAATCCATCTGGCCCTGGAGATTTTTTCTTAGGGAGTTGGTTAATAGCTTGTTCTATTTCTTTTTCTAATATGGGGCTATTTAAATAATTTATGTCCTCTTCTGTTAACCTGGGCAATCTATATTTTTGTAGATATTCCTCCATTTCATTTAGATTAGCAAACTTACTGGCATAAAGTTGGGCAAAGTAACTCCTAATTATTGCTCTAATTTCCTCTTCATTGGAGGAAAGTTCTCCCTTATCATTCTTGAGACTAACAATTTGATTTTCCTCTTTCCTTTTTCTTATCAAATTAACTAAAGGCTTATCTATTTTGTTGGTTTTTTCGTAGAACCAACTCTTAGTTTTATTTATTAATTCAATAGTTTTCTTATTTTCAATTTTATTAATTTCTCCTTTTATTTTTAGAATTTCCAATTTGGTATTTAATTGAGGGTTTTTAATTTGTTCTTTTTCTAGTTTTTTTAATAATAAGCCCAAATTGTTGATCTTTTCTTTCTCTATTTTATGCAAATAAGCATCTAGAGATATAAAATTGCCCCTTATAACTGCTTTGGCCGTATCCCACAAATTTTGGTAGGTTGTCTCATTGTCATTCTCCTGGATGAAATTATTGATTGTGTCTATGATTTGCTCTTTCACCAATTCATTCTTCAGGATTAGATTATTTAATTTCCAATTAACTTTTGGTCTATTTTCTCCTGGCCTTATATTGCATGTGATTTTTATTGCATCATGATCTGAAAAAGATGCATTTACTATTTCTGTCTTTCCACATTTGATTTTGAGGTTTTTATGCCCTAACACATGGTCAATTTTTGTATAAGTTCCATGGACTGCTGAGAAAAAAGTAAACTCCCTACTGTATCCATTCAATTTTCTCCATAGATCGAGCATACCTAACTTTTCTAACAATTGGTTTATCTCCCTAGTTTCTTTCTTCTTTATTTTGTGGTTTAATTTATCTAATTCTGAGAGGGCAAGGTTGAGATCCCCCACTAGTATAGTTTGGTTATCTATTTCTTCTTGCATCTCTCTTAATTTCTCCCCTAGGAATTTGGATGCTATACCACTTGGTGCATATATATTTAGTATTGATATTGCTATATTATCTATTGTACCCTTTTATAAAATATACTTTCCTTCCTTATCTCTTTTGATTAGATCTATCTTGGCTTTTACTTGATCTGAGATAAGGATTAGTACCCCTGCTTTTTTTTTTTTGTTCACCTGAAGCATAATAGGTTCTGCTTCAGCCTTTTACCTTCATCCTATATGTGTCACTATGTTTTAGATGTGTTTCTTGAAGACAACATATTGTGGGATTCTGGTTTTTAATCCAGTCTGATATCCGCTTCCGCTTTATGGGAGAGTTCATCCCATTCACATTCACTGAGTAACTAATTCTTTATTTCCTGCCATCTTATTTACCCAAGTGATGTTTTTCCCTTTCCTTTCCCCTTTCTCCCTTCCCCCCTCCTCAGAACTTTGCTTTTGATGACCCTCTCCCCCAAACAATCCACTACTCTTTAGATCCCCTCCTCCTTTTTTACTCCTTTCCCCTGATTCTTCTATTTTCCCTTCTATTAGTTTATCCCTTCCTTTTCCTCCTTTCCCTCTCACTTCCCTCTAGCAATAGACAAGTTTCTATGTGAAATCAAGTGTGTTATATACACTTTTAGAACCCAACCTGATGAGAGTAAGATTTACACAATGCTCATCTCCCTCCCCTCTTTCTCTCAATTATATTAGGTTTTCTTTGCCTCTTCAAGAGATTTTACCTTGTTTTTACCACCTTTTTTTTAGATCTTATTTTACCACTTTTCCCCTCTTTTCCCCAGTATGATAACCTTTCCCCCTCTAGTTTTCTTTTTCATATTATCAAAGTAATATCTAGTTAATTATATCCCCAAACCTTAAGTATCCCCATAGTAGAAATAAAGTTCTTAAGAGTCCTTTCCTTTTTACCTTTTTATGCTTCTCTTGAGTTCTGTGTTTGGATGTCGAATTTTTTGTTCAGATCTGGTCTTTTCATTAGAAATAGGTGAAATTCTCCTATATCATTGAATGACCATCTTCTTCCCTGGAGGATAATGCTTATTATAGCTGGATTGGTTATTCTTGGCTGTAATCCAAGTTCGTTTGCCTTACGGAATATCTGATTCCAGGCCCTTAGATCCTTCAATGTGGAGGCTGACAGATCGTGTGTGATTCTAATTATTGATCCTTGGTATTTGAATTGTTTCTTTCTAGCTGCTAGCAGAATCTTTTCCTTGGTGCGATAGTCCTGAAATTTAGCCACGATATTCCTTGGGGTTTTAATTTGGGGGTCTTTCAGTAGATAATCGGTGAATTCTTTCAATGGTGATTTTGCCTTCTGATTCTACAATCTCAGGGCAGTTTTCTTTCAGGATTTCCTGGAAGATAGTGTTTAGATTCTTTTTTTCATCATGACTTTCAGGAAGTCCAATAATCCTTAGATTGTCTCTCCTAGATCTATTTTCCAAGTCAGTTGTTTTTCCTAGGAGATATTTCATATTTTCTTCTAATTTTTCATTTTTTTGATTTTGTTTGACTGATTCTTGAAGTCTTATTGAGTCATTCACTTTCATTTGTTCAATTCTTATTTTTAAAGTGTTGTTTTCTTCAGTTACCTTTTTAAGCTCCTTTTGTAACTGGCCAATTTGTTCCTTGCACTCTTTTTCCACTTCACTAATTTTATTTTTCAATAAATTGGTGTCTTTATCATATCTCTTTTGGAGGGCTTCTTGCACTGACTTCAGTTTATTTTCCCATTTATCCTCCAGCTCTGTTTTAAGATTCTGTATGCAATCTTCCAGAAAGGCCTTTTGAAAAGGGGACCAGTGATGATCCTTAATAACATCCTCTTGAGTTTTGTCTAAAGGAACCTCAGGATCTAGGGTCAGCCCTTTTTTTGTCTCGATAAAAGCTGTCTATGGTGAGAGCTTTCTTTTGCTTCTTCTTTTTTTTTTAGACAAAGTGTATGTCTCTTTAAGGTCCGGAAAAAATGGCAGCTGAAGCTCTTTGCCCTGGGGCAATTTGGCAAATTAATTTAAGGTTCTGGGCCGGTGGGGGCTAGGACTGAGTCTGAATTACTCCTTAAACAAGGCAAGTCTGCCAGAACACCTGCCCCCAATTAGGGCAGAGTGTCCTGAGTGCCTCAGATAAACTCCAGGTGTTTGGAGTTTGGAGTTTGGAGTTTTTGCCACAGTGAGCTGAGTCCCACTCTCACTTCTGGCCTACACCACTCTTTATCCCTCTGTCCGAGTTAGACAAACGTGATGTGAAGTTCTTCAGAGACATCAGCAAGCAGTGTCCAAGTATTTCTGAATTCATTGACTTGAAGATCAGTTTAGAGGCTTATTTTATTGTTGATTTGAGAGAAGATTGGAGGAGAAGCAGAGAGTCATGTTTTCACCCCGCCATCTTCGCTCCGCCCCTCCAGTAGGCTACATTCTAAAGTGACTAATGAGAATGGGGGAGCCAGGATGATGACTAAGGGACACTTTGCTCCCTTTCACAAACTTCCAGGACTGTTGTTGGTTATCCTTTATTCTCTTTCAGTTTCTATTTTACCCTCTGTTTTTAAAATATCAGGACAGTTTTCCTTGATAATTTCTTAAAAGATGATGTCCAGGCTCTTTTTTTGATAATGACTTTCAGATAGATCAATGATTTTTAAATTATCTCTCCCAAATCTATTTTCCAGGTCAGTTGTTTTTTCAATAAGATATTTGACATTTTTTCCTATTTTCTCTTTTTTAAATTTTGTTTTATTATATCTTGATTTTTCACAAAGTCATTAGCTTCCATTTCTCAATTCTATTTTTTGAGAATTTATTTTTCCTCAATAAGCTTTTGGAAAAGTGTGTCTTTTGTTAGGTAAGAACATTAAGGAAGATGTTGAATTTCTAAGATATTTAGAAAACACACATTCCTTGATCATTTGAGGCCAATCAAAAATTCACTGAGCATTAAATAAGTGTCTACTAGGTGTCAGGTATGGTATTTGTAGCTAGAAATAATTCCTACTTTTAGAAGAGTTTACATTACATTGGAGGAGACAACAGTGTATATTTAAGTGTGAGCTGACTTCCATTTCATTCAAAATGCCCCAGATTTGGGTGGAAGTCAGGCTACATATGCATATAAAAATATAAAGAGAATAAATACAAATCAATACAAGGAAGTTAGGAAGATAGGATACTAACAATGGACAACATCAAGAAAAGGATCATTGAGATGGATCTTGAAATAAAAAAGAAATTCTATGAGATAAGAGGAATAAGAGAGTATATTACAAGCATTTGTCTTGGCCCTAGAATGAAGAACTAGGACTAGCTGGTTAAAAATTTTGTGAAAGCTATTTTCCTTCCCTGAATGTACTTAATCCTCAACTTCATCTCCCTAGATCCTTATCTTCTGTGATTCAACACAATTGCAATTTCTCCATGAAAAAATTATAGAAATGTTATTTAGTAAATACCTTCTATGGGCCAGGGACTGTGCTAAGCAATGGGGCTTCAAAAATAAAACTGAGACAGTTCCTTGTTCTCAATGGATTTACATTATAACTTAAGGGAAATAGCACATATAAGGGAGTACAAAGCTCAGAAGTGACAAAGATTATGAGAGGCAACAGAGTAATTAACAGTCATGGCCTTCTCAACTACAGTGATAGTTTTAATTTTAACTAAAACAAAAAGTTAAATAAAGGGAGAAGAAGGAGAGAACACATTTATAGCAGCATAAAAGATAGTGAGATGCCCAAAGAGGCCCAGGATTTCTAATGGATGACTGGATGGCATGTGAAGACTGGTGTGATGCCAGTTAATATAATGAGTTACAGGAGTTTGTACTCTCCCATTTACTAGGCAATCAGGCCAGCTCAGCTTCAGGGAGGAGTTCCAACATTGAATAGGGGTTATGCTCTCTGGAAATCTAGCCCAAGATGCCATTTCAGGTAAGGAGAAGTAGGTCAGTGGCAAAGCAGATGGTAAGAGTCTGGAATAGACCAGGTATTCTTAGTATATCCTCATCTGATCCTTCCAATTGTTAGTATTCTCTCCTTAAATTACTTATTCGTGTATATGCTATATATTTGTTGTATATTTCTATAATACTTAAATTTGCTTATTTGTATGTATGTTGCATCCCTTCTTCCCCAAAGTATAACATAAGCCCCCTGAATAACTGCACTCTTTTTGTCTCTACCACCTTTCACAGTGCCAAGGATGTGTTATTGCTTACTAAATTATTTGTTGAAATGAAATTAGTTAAATTGAGAAATTAGAAAGCTCTGTAACAGAGCTACCTTAAAAAAAACAGATGAATTTCTGCAACAGACAGTGAGTTCCCATCACTGGAACTGGACAATGGGATAATGGATTCCAGTTTTAGATAAAGGAGGGAAAAAAAGACTCCCAAAGACCTATGTGACAAATGATTTTTTATAGTTCTTAAATCAAGAATTCTCTTCTATTTCATTTTTAATATGTTTTATTCTTCAATGCTATGAACTTTATATTTGTAAGCAATGTAACAGAAAATACAATGCCTACATTTCCCAGATTTTCTGGGTAGGGGTTATGAACTAAGAGAATGAGAAAAAATAACAAATCAATACCAGCACTCCATATTTCAAAAGAAAGTCCCTGACCCAGAGTAACATCCAGCAGAGGCCATGTCTCCATAAATCCCTAAAGTAGCAGATAAAATTAGAAAACCCAGGCAACCTATTGTGTCCACATAATGTGATTTTAACTGAGGGTTTGCATAAATTGACTATCCATTTAAAGTATTATATAGATACAGAATTTGTCTGCCCTTTCATAAAGGAAAGAAATACCTGTCTTTTTTAATCTCTGAATTGGGCCCTGGATACTTAGTATTGTATACATACTTTTACATACATATATACAAATATATACACATCTGTATATGTAATATATTAATATGTTTACATGTGTATATGTTTACACATATTGTACACTTACCTACAAAATATATTTTATATATACACATGTGTGTGACTATATTGTATATGTATATGTCTGTAAATATATACAGAGATATACATATAGACATATATGTATAGGTGTATATTACATCATATTATATAGCATATAACAATAATTGTATGGTATATACATTGCATTGCATTATATGTAACACCAATAATAAAAATTGGCTTTGCACTTATATTTGACTTGGTCCTTACATGATGGTATGGTAATATACCAAAGAAGTGTGAGACCAGCCCAATAAATTGGCTTTTCTTTTGTATTTATCCCTGTCAACTAAGTAGACTTAAATTTTATTCCAAAATCATTTGTATAGACCATAAACCTCTTACAGTCACAGAAATCTGGAGTTAGGAAAAATGATGTCTACTCCTGGATCTTTGCCACTATGATTCCAGTCTTGGAGGCTAGGTCACTGAAAACTCCACCTGTAGGCCTGGTCCCACCTTCACCCCACCCCTTTCCCTGGAACAATTCAGTTCCTATGTAGGGGAAATATAAATCTTCAACTTGGTTAGCTTTGGCCCTAGCTAATCTTATTAGAACTGGAAAGTATGTCAGAGATCATACAGTTAGACTAACACTTTAATTTATAGATGAGAAAACCGAAGCATAGAAAGATTCAGTGAGTTTGCCAGGATTATACAGCTAGTTGGTAACAACTGGCATTTAGACCTAGTTGTACCAATTTTCTCCATAGCCTTGTTCTCTGGTGATGATAACTAGACATTTGACTTTTCTCTTGGGACCAAATTTCTCCTCATAGCCCATTTTTCAATAACTCTATCCCTGCTGTTCATGTCTGAGTCTTTGCCTTTGTATCTCCAAAGCATTGAAGAGAAATCTCTGTTTTGAACAGTAGTCCCATATGCTGCCATTCTGCCCTTGTTTCCAGTCCTAATTTAGGGTCCATCCCATTTGCTATGAAATTTCCTTGTTGTCTATTGCCTGTCTGTCTAGATAGCCACCTCTTGGCTACTCTACACAGCACCCTTGAAATACTGCCCACAAATAGTCTTCCCTTTCCAATACTAGCCACATCCTTCTTTGCAGCCTGTTATAGTGGAAAAAAATTCTGTTCCTGGCATCAAGAGACTTCAGTTCAAATCTAAGTTTCAAGACTTGCCAACTGTGTGAGATCATGGGCCCTCTGTGATTCAGTTTCCTCATCAGCAAAATGGGAATAATAATATTTGTTCTACCCACCTCACACTAGGGAAACATTGTTTGATGAGCCAAAAAAATGGCTGCCCAAATACAATCAATTACACTATTGTCCTCAGGACCTTTTGCTCCCATTTATAGCCATTTTCTCCTGAAAATCCACAGAGCAATTTAGATTTCCTTCTATTATCTACATTTGGAACAATCCTGATTTTCTAAAGACCCCTGATTGGTCAATCTAGACTGTCCCTTCCTACCACACCCAAGCTTTGATACTGACAGAAGGTATGTCAGTAATCATTTTATCCTAATCTTCATTTTACAATTGAGGAAACTAAGGCACAAAGACATGGTCCAAAACCATTCAACTATATAATGGAAGAATGAGGACTAGAAGGTTTCATGACTCCCATTTCAGTATTTTTTGTTTCTATGTACAACCTGGCAGTCAGGGAGATTCTATTTATGATATTTTTCTATCACATTAAGGAATCCTGTATTATTTAATGTAGTCAAATGTGTAGTTGAATAAATTCTGAACTGGGAGCTTGGAGTCCTTTGTGTTCTGTTTTTATTTAAAAAAAAAAACTCTGTGAGACCTCAGACAAGTTAATTCACCAACCTGTAGAACTGAGGTAGGGTTGGGAGGAGTTGCATCTGTTGAGCTCTAGAGCACTGAATCTCTTTGTAAAATGGCTTTATTTGTGCTTCTGGTGGCTAGAAAAACAATAGCTAATCTGGGATATTAAAACATCAATCATATTTTAAAAAGAAATACTTGTGGAGAGATACAGGGGAAATTTTAGGGAGATGTAAAAAAACAAAGGACATCAGCATAGAAGTATTTTAAAGGAAACATATTATCCATATTTTTATTAGTAACAATGTATCTAGACCACTTCCTTTTATTTGATTCTGCTTCTTATTCATTTCAATTTAATAGCTTAAAGCCACACTAAGATTTTTTGGGACACCCATGACAGGAGACTACAAGTTGATCATCTAATGACATACTATAGTCCGGACATGAACATTATTTATTCACTTGATTTTTCCAGTGTGAATAGTTAGCATCCTGTAGAGAAAGTAGTTTGGGTATTTTGAAAGATTATTGATCTCATTTAGGAGACTCCAAAATGATAGGGACTTGATGAAATCAGCATAATACAAGCACAGACTGCTTTTAATGACCACAAGGGTCTCCCTGAAGTGAAGCTCCTCTTTCTAATGTCAATATTCTTCTGGTGATGCACTTGGCAGATCACTTTCAATAGAGAAAGCTAAGGGTCAGAAGCACTGAGAGCAGGCTGAAATATTTTACCCACCAAGACGTGCTCCAGAAATAGTACTTAAGGAATTATTAGAGAGATGTGTGATTGGAAAACTCAGGCTAGGTTTAGTGAGCCTGAGGATGGAACAATAAATAATTACCCTGTTCCACTGGTACTAATGCTGTTGGACACCATTGTGCTCCTCTTCCACAGAAGAGGCAGAAATGGGCAAATCCCACACTTAATGTACAGAGCATCATTGTACAAAGAAAAAGTGATAGAAAAGTATCACATTATTTACAGACCTCACAAAGTGGGCTTTCTTCTATCCTTCCACTCTTGTGTGTATCCTTTCTTGTCAGTCAGAGAACATTTGTAGATTGGGGTGGATTTACCCAATCAGATTAGCTCCAAGCCTTCACCTACTGGTCAATCCCTGCCTCCTCTCTGACTTTATTATATTTCTCTAAGTCTTTGTCACACGGCCTAAATACCTTAGGGTTGCTTTCCTAGAGGAACAGGACATGTTTTACTTAAAACTGATAATTCTTCTTTGCATAGAATACAAAAAAACAATAAAACAATTCATAATAAAACATTTGCTATGTAACGACTTATCTCAGATCTCAATGGACATGAGAGAACCTAGCAAGAGATGGCATATCTTCTAAATCTTTTTGCTAATGTACCTCTCTCTTTTCCCACTCCAAAATGGGTGCTGATATATCCCAAATGAGGGAGCCCAGAGCCCTTACTCTATTCTGCATTTTGAGCTCATTCCCCCAATCCAGTCCAGTACACCACCCTCTATGGGATGGACATAACCATCCATATTTCTTGGATTGGTGGGAATCACAAACAACAATCTTTAAAGCAAAACAGGGGATTTCAAGATTTTGCAACCATGCCCTCCAATCAGTTGAGCTTTATAATATACCATGGTATTTTCTATGCTCTCAAGGCATTGGTATCTAGTCTGCCAAAGAGATCCAAGGACCCCTGTTCTTTACAATATACTATGCAAACTTTTCTGTACATTTTAGTATGTGAATTCTTTAATAATAGCCATGATAGTGAGCTTACTATGTATTGAACACTGTTCTAATTGCCTTACAATTATTTTCAAAACAACCCTAGGAAGTAGGTATTATTATCATTTTTATTTTACTTCTGGGGGAATGGAAGCAAACTGATTCTGATTGAATCTGGTCTTAGTTATTGACTTTATGTTTAATGAGAATCAAAATGGCATCACTGTGGCTGCAGTGGGGTTCAAGATGCAACATATCCAACTGTGGCTGATCAGACAAATACAAGTGTGGAAGCCTCTACCACATATTGGGCACAATAGTCCATAGGAATATTTGGAGAGGAGATGTCTCTAAATTTGTGCATCTTATGCTTCATTTGAGCTACTACAATTCTGCTTTGCTCATAGAGCATAGCGCTTTCTTTGACATGGGTGGGCCATGCTGGAAGGTCATTTGCCATGTCTTCAGAGAGACTTTGGGGGTGTCTGAGTATATCCTCATTTTACATTTGGGTAAACTGAAGCAAATAGAGGCTAATGATTTGCCTAGGATCATACAGCCAGTAAGTGTCTGAGGATACATTTGAACTTGAGTCTTCCTGATTCCAGATCCAGTGCTATCTCCACTGCACAATCTTGAAAATGGGGACATCTTGTTTTTCCATCTGTATCCTTAGAATTTACCATTTGGTATTTGGTACATATTATGCAATTAATAATTTTTTCACTTGTTCATTCATTCAATCAGTTCCTCTTCCAGAACCACCAAACCCAAATCATACATAACTTGCTTTGAATCAAGGAATTTTAGAAAGTCAGTTGGCTTATTTGGTTTATTTAATGTCCCAAGGCTACATATCCTACATGAGGACAAAGGGTCTCTGGATAGGAACTAGACTTGTGAATTCTGGAAAATTCTAGAGTAAGGAAATTTCCACTTCCAATGTAAGCTTCCTGGCAACTTAGAAAATTGATCTGAGAAAACTCAATGCAGATATGTCAAACTCCTGAGTGAGACTCATTAAAATGTATTGGGAAATGTTTAACAAAATAAAAGAAAATATAACATAACATTGACAATTTTCATTCAGGGGTGCCATTTTGATTTCTGTTTGATACTCCTGAGAGTCACTTTTCTGGGGTCACACAAAATATGTCAAAGAAAGGACTGGAGACCTTACTGGCTTTGGGGGCAGCTCTCTCTATTCACTGTGATTTTGAGAGACTAAAATAATATAGGAAACAAAATAAAATTCCACAATGATGCTTGGCTCATGTATCCAGTGTGGATACTTAATTAGAGGAAAACTCAGAAACTCTACACCCAAGTCTTGACTCATGCTGAGGCACAGGGCATCAGTTCAGGACCTGGGGAAGACTAAAGCTTGGGCAGATTGTGGTTTTCCATTGAGTTCCTGGTATACACCTATAGTTACTTTTTTAAACAACCATAAAACAGCAGGGTCCAACTCCTGAGTCTCTCTAACTTTGAGTTTCCAGGGGGCACTTCTCTCTTAGCTACCATGTCTCCAAATTTCTGGTTATATATTCCTCTTTTGTTTTTAAAGAGTGACTGTTCAACACAGAAAAGGAAGTGTCCAAGAATAAAAGGAACACCCTTTATATAATCCTAGGACAGTTAGGATAAAATGTTCCCAGTATATTGAACCTATCATTTATGGATGATTTATGAGAGGGTGTGAACAAGAATCATACAGAATGCCAGAGAATGGTTGGGCTGCAAGCTTTAGCATTTAAGAAAATATTCTCATTGATGAGATCCTAGTTCTATTTATATGAAAGTTAACAATGCATATCCTCCATTAAAATCCAACCCTGATTTCTTAGCATGGAGTAATTCTAGGCCCTTAAACACCATATTAATTGAGTGAAAATTCGAAAGTATACTGGTGTGCTATAAAATCTTTTACCATGGCACCCAGCATAGTACCAGATACACAGTAGGTGCTATATAAATGCTTTTCACCTTCCCTTTCCCTTCGGCAATAAATTGTGAGTCAGTCATTCAAAAACACCAATGCTAAATTCAAAGGCTAGATGAGTAATCAAGCTGTCCAGATCATGAAAATCCACAGCAACTCTCAAAAATCATGAACTCAATTGTAAAAGGTTTGGGGTCTATAAAGGTGAAGGGATCATTGATTATAGTTTCAAAGTTTGAAGAAACTTTCAAGCTTATCTCATCACAGGATCAAAGGATCATGGATTTTTTTTTTTAATTTATTTATTTATTTTATTTTATTTGCATAACATATGTGTGGGTAATTCTTCAACAATAACCCTTACATAGCTTTCTGTTACAAATTTTTCCCCCTACTCCCCACCCCTCCCCTAGATGGCAGGATATCCACTACATGTTAATTATGTTAAAATATTGGCAAATCGAATATATGTATACATATTTCCAAACTTGTCATTGTTGTGCAAGAAAAATCTTGTCTACACAAACGATATATCAGATAAAGGAAACACAATGTAAGCGAACATCAATCAAGGAGTATGAGAATGTTATGTTGTGGTCCACATTTCACATCCCTCTCTCTGGGTGTATATGGCTTTCTTCAGTGAACGATTGGAGGTGGTTTGAAACATTTCATTGTTGAAGAGAGCCATGTCCATCAGAATTGATCGTCATATAGTACTGTTGTTGCCGTGTATAATGATCTCCTGGTTCTGCTCATTTCACTCAGCATCAGTTCATGTAAGTCTCTCCAGGCCTCTCTGAAATCATCTTGTTGGTCATTTCTTACAGAACAATAATATTCCATAATATTCATATACCATAATTTATTCAGCCATTCTCCAATTGAAGGACATCTATTCAATTTCCAGTTTCTAGTCACCATAAAAAGGGCTGCCACAAACATTCTTGCACATGTGGGGCCTTTTCCTTCCTTTATGATTTCTTTGGGATATAAGCCCAATAGAAATGCTGCTGGGTCAAAGGGTATGCACAGTTTGATTACTTTTTGAGCATAGCTCCAAATGGTTCTCCAGAATGGCTGTATCCGTTCACAGCTCCACCAACAATGCATCAGTGTCCCAGCCCTCCCACATCCCCTCCAACATTCATCATTAACTTTTCCTGTCATTTTAGCCAATCTGACAGG
>JAJPUD010001314.1:113440-194802 GCA_023553655.1 Myrmecobius fasciatus | reverse complement strand
GATATTGGTCAAAAGCCGAGAAAACTGCAACAATTTGTATTTGCCCTGGGGCAGTTTGCCGAGTTGACTTCTGGTCTGAGGCTGGTCGGGCTAGATTCGCACTAGGACCACATTTTCAGCTGCTCTCCAAAGGCAGATCTGCCAAAGCACCTGCCAGCAAGCAGAGCAAAGTGGCCCAGGCGTCTCCCAGGGGCTTCCTGGGTGCCCAAAATCCGCCCCTCTATCGCAGCCCTGACTTCCACCCCGGCTGCAGTCTGATCCCAACCAGCGGCCGATTTCCCCTGAGGCTAACCTTCTCTGGAGTTCTTTCAAGGTAGATCTTTGATAGAAGTGCGTTGTAGTTCAAATGCTTGGTGGTGCCCTCACTTAGAAACCACTTGGAAGGCTTACTTTGTCTGGGTTTGAGGGAATGTCCGGGGAGTTCACAGAGAAAGCTGTCCGCAGTTCGCCATCTTGGCTCCGTCCCCCAGGATCATGGATTTTAAGAAAGAAAATGGGTCTTCAGTTTGCATCCCCAAAGAAAGTTAAATGATTTACCAAAGGTTACATAAAAAGTAAGAGGGGGAAACAGGATTTGAACCTGGGTTCTCTGAATGCAAAGCTTTCTAAAATATTATGCTGCTTCCCCTGTACTATGCCTAAGTTCCTCTTTCTATAGAGAAGAAAAGACCAAAAAAAGTTAAAAGACAAATTTACAGAGGTAGCAAATAGAAAAAAATGGGATTTGAACCCAAATGCTCAAATTTCCAACCTAGCATAATTCTCACTACTCTATGATTCTCCCTGTAGGACAATTTGCTACACCCAATAGTTAGGTGATTATCACTGCAGAAAGGTGGATCCAAATCTGTGCCCAAACTCTAGAATCACACTAGAATCTCACTGCCCACTCATGTATACTTGGGAAACCTAGAACTTCTCTAAGGAATTTTTTGTCCCTCAACTGAACTGTATCCTAGATGGACTATAATGTCAATCTTAAAACCTATTGAAAATTTTTTATCAATTTTAGGAAGGTATGATTTCTGGGTCCATCTGATTCACAATCTTACCAACTTACCCATAAATCTCCTTATTGTTGCTATTGTTCAATCATTTCAGTTGTTTTCAACTCTCTGTGACCCATTTGGGGTTTTCTTGGCAAAGATGCTGACATTTTCTTCTCCAGTTCATTTTACAGATAAGGAAACTGAGGCACACAGTTTAGTGATTTGCTCAAGATCATATAGCTGGGAAAAATTTAAGGTCACATTTGAACTCAAATATTCCTGACTCCGGACCTGGTGCTCTAGCTACTTTGCCATCTAACTGCTCCTCTACATTTGCTTAGAGGAGTTTAAAGTTTTCCCAGTAGAACAGAGGGAGATACCAGAACAAAATCATGGAAAGACAACCAGATTTGTAATCAGAGATCTTAGGTTCAAACCATGACTTTGTCATGGATCACCTCTGTGATCTCATGTAAGTCAATTAATTTTCTTCAATTTTTTTCAAAAATAAAATGAGAGGCATGGACCATGTAATCTCTAATTCCTTCCACTTTTAAATCTATAATCCTGTGATCTTGTTATCCTTCCCCAATAGACCTGCAAGAGCCTGGCACTGAGCCTAGTAAATTCTGGCCCAAAACCTTGGGCTGTTCAGAATTCAGGATGGGAATCTGGTCCATTAGTATGCCAATATATCAGCCATATACTAAAGGCCTTCTTGCCATATGGCTTATTTATAGTCAAGATCAAAGGGGACTTCTACGAAAAAATATAAAGCAATGTGTTCACACTCAGCTGCCTAGAGTGAATCTGAGACTGATTATTTGGGTCTGTGGGAAAGCATACATGTAGTTATTGCAGCTATTTATGTGCCAATGGATGAACTCATAATGTCTAGGAACATGGTAGTGGAGAAATTCAGGCAATGCTTGCTTTTCCCTGTCTCCAACTTTTTACCCCTAAAGCACACCTCTAATACCTCCAGCAAGCCCATTCTTTTAGAGAATTTCTTTTGATCCTACCATCCTCAGGTTTTTGGATCCATAACACATAGCATGGTGGCTGCTATACAGCAAGAGCTTAATAAATGCTCATGAATTGATTTCTTTGGAGAGGGTAAGTGAGCTTTCCATGAGCTTACTTTCTGTGGGGAAGTCTTAGCAAGGAACAGAAAAACATTGTTCTCAAGCAGGCTACAAATACTTGTAAAGCATCATCATATAATAACTAACATTTATATAATATTTTAGGATTTTCAAAGCACTTTACAATGTTATTTTATTTGATCCCCACAACTACCCTGGAAAGTAAGTGCTATTATTCTGATTTCTATTTTGCAGATGAAGAACTGAGATTGAGAGGTTAGATGATTTGCCCAGGGTCATGCAACTGGTTTGGTGTATGAGGCAGGATTTGAACTCTGGTTATCACTGCCTCCACGTCCTTGAAGGGACCATGGCATTCTCTTAAATGACATAGGGGAAACAGAGGCCCTAGGAGGGAAAGGGACTTGCCCAAATATCAAGGAACAAACTGTTTTAGAGGGGAGAGAGCATCCTCTCACTCTTTGTTTCCATTAAGATAAGATATCTTATATTAATTCCCTGAAGCCCCAAGGGACTTTGAGAAGCACTCCAAAACTTGGAAAGATTTAACTGAGGGAGTTCAACTTTGCTATTCTTAGATTTAGCCACATGAGTTAATGGATACACTGCCAACCTTGGAGTCTTATTTTTTATGTCACCTTTAACTATGTGATTCTGCATAAGTCTCTTAAGCACTATCTGCCTCAGTTTCCTCATCTGTAAAAGGAAAGATAATAGTACCCCCTACCTCATAGGTTTGTTGTGAGGATAAGAGACAATATTTGTATAGGACTTTGTAAACCCTGAAGCCCTATACAAAAGCTAACTATTACTTTTATTTTTAATATAGAGCATAGAACCAGACTATCCTCACCAGAGTAGAAGGACACCATAATTTTGACTACAATTATTTTGCTGAAAGTCAAAACTATTTATGAGAAAGAAGCATTTGTCTCTGAATGAGGTTTAACTCTTTGGCATTGGAGATGGCATTTTTTTTCTTGTTATTATTTTGACAAGGAGTCAGCCTTTGCCAACACAGGAGGCGCCAGAAATCACTGGTAAAGAGAAACCAAACACCCAGCCCAATCCCTGAGCCTCCCCAGAGTGACAGAACGCTGGGATTTGGAGCCATCTGCCCTCAATCCCAGGGCTCTTCAGACCCCAAACCCACAGCACCAAGATGCCTTCCTAAAACCCCTGGATTTATTTCCCTCTTGGTTGTGGGATTTTTTGAAAATTTTAATAACAAGAAAAGATAATGATCCATCCTCAAAATAATGAAATGCACATTGGAGGCCAACTGTACCACCCCCAAGAAAGGAGGGAGAGCTGACTAGAAACTGAGTATGTGGATTATTAAAGAGAACATGAGAATATTTTACATGGAGAGTAATTTCATTAGAGATCAAAACTAAGGCTGAATAAAAGACATCAAAGAGGAGACTAAGTGGAGAGTTGTCTGTTGGGGCCCATTCCTTCCTCTCTCCCTCCCCTTCCCCTACTTGGAGAGTTGACTCTTCCAACTACACAGTAGGCAGTCCTCCATGGGTCTGTGCTGAGGGCAGGGACTGAAGAGTAGGGGCATGAGAGAAAGAAGGTCACTCATCTTCTGCACACACACAGAGAGTCCTTTTTGGACTGTTCCCCACATTAGAACGTCCTTCGGATCTGGTGGACAAACCAAGGAAATGAGTGGACATGGGAATTCTCCAAAACGGCTTTTCCCCTTCAAATGTTTCTTCCTCGACTGTCAGAAATAAGCAGGACTATTTTGAATAATCTAGAAGGAAAGGGGAGAAAGTGATTTATTCCCTTCCATAGCTCGAGATTGTGTAGATCTGCCCTCCCAAACTGTAGGAGGAGATTTGAATCCAGTAAGTGGAACAGCCTGGACATTAGTGTTCCAAGACTATATTAAAAACATTGATTTGTTCCCTTCACTTCCTCTGGGATGATGCATCTCATTCAGTAACTATGTAGTGAGCATGTACTTTATTCAAGACAATGGTTGGAGCTCTCTGAGGGTTACAAAGATGGGCTCTCAAGTAAGTGGCAATTTAGTAAGAGATACAAGACATGCACACACATAATTAATGAGAGCTGGAATTAAGGATTTGGACAGAGTTCTAAAGTCTTTTTCAACTCTAAAATTTTATGATTCTATGTACTAAGTACATAAGAATAATATAAAGGACCACAGAATCAATCACAACATTTCTGAGTTTGAAGGGAACTCATAGACCTCATATTGTCCAACCTATTCCTAAACAAGCATCTCTTCTCTTATATCATACTTAAAATTATTCAGCTTTTGCTTAAAGACATAAAGAAAACATGCTGCCCCAGAGAGAGAGAGACTATTCTATTTTGGGATGACTCTAACCTCTAAGAATATGTTTATCTTTTGTTTGTTTTTTTCCCCACAATATCAATTCAAAACTTGTCTCTTCTACCCATTGCTTAGATTTCCACACTATTGGGCCAAAGAGAATATATTTTCCACAGAACAGATCTTCAGATAATTGAAAGCAATTATCTTGCTCCCTCCTCATCTCTGAAACTCCTCTCTTCTAGGCTAAATGTTTCCAGTTCCTTCAACTCACCCTTAGATATCAAGAACTGATCATCTGGCTGATTGCCTTCCTTTGGATAATTGCTACTAGCTTGTTATATACCTTTCTAAAATATAATGCCCAGTAAGAAACACATTATGGTCTGTAGTCTTAATGAAGAGAGTGTGCAGTGAAGTTTTAACTGATTTAATTCCTAAAATCAATGCCTTTCACAACACAATTCAATATTACATTGGATTTCCCTTCCACATACATATTATATAGAGTAATGTCTTACTAGCATTACAATCCACTAAATCCTCAAATCTTTTTCAAGCTGTGTTCTTACCACTACTCATTAATCTTCTGTTTGTGAAGCTGTTTTTGTTTCCCAATGCAAAGGTAAGGTTTTCTATTTAAATGTATCCCAAGATACTTCTAATTTTATCAAACTGCTTGAATATAGCACACAGTAGACACTTAACAAATACTTATAGAATGGTGGATCCTCATTGAATTTCATTATATTCCAACTGACTGATTTTTTAGCCTATTGAGAGCACTTTCAGTCCCACTACTCAGCTGGAGAACCCACCTGGGTTTGTGTCATGGTCAAATCTTATAAAATTTTGCCTTTAACCATTATGTGGAGAGGAATTTTAAATATCATAGAACTAACCAAGTACAGAGATCGGGGGCACTCTTCTGGGGACATCTTGTCAAGATGATATTTATCTCTTACTGACCTCTAGGTTCATGGAAATGGTAGTGTCTGGGGCCTTGAAATATGTGAGGATTTCAGTAGTGGGTAATAAGGACAGAGTAAAGGAATGGCATAAAAATAGAACCATAAAAGGTATATTGGAGAAAGAGGGAGTGATAGATTATATCTATGGAATATAATTCTATTATGGAAAATTAGTAAGAAATAAAGCTGCAAACATAGGTTGAGATCAGAGTGTAGAACATCTTGAATACTACACTAAGGAGGCTAGATTTTATTCAGTATGGGATACAACAGAAGATTTTAAACAGGAGAGAGACTTGCTTGTTGTTCTATTTTCTGTAGCTAAAAAATAGAATTCAATTACTTTGAGTTTTTACATTTGCAACATTCTTAAGAAGATGGGCACTAGGGGCAGCTAGGTGGCACAGTGGTTAGAGCACCAGCCCTGAAGTCAGGAGGACCTGAGTTCAAATCTGGTCTCAGACACTTAACATTCCCTAGCTGTGTGACCCTGGGCAAGTCACTTAACCCCAATTGCCTCAGCAAAAGAAAAGCAAAAAAATAAAAAAATAAAAATAAAAATCCAAATATTTAAAAAAAAAAGAAGATGGGCACTAAAAAAGGGCATGTTAAGTCCAATTCCTTTTTTTTTAATGGGAGGGAAGATTCTTTCCCTTTCCCATTCAGAATATGGATGTCCCCATAGGTAGTAGGTACAGGCTCCAAACCACTTCATGGTGACATAGCTGGTATATAAGTCCATGTTGTCATACCCTTTGATTCAGTTGGGTAGAGTACAGTTTCCCTAGGGATTAGTACACTTGAAATAATTGTACTGATTTACTAAAAGGTTAAAGAGGAAAGATCAGCTATTAGTCTAAACAACTCTATGCTGATAAATTTGAGAATTTCAAAATAAAAAGGGGACAAAGGGATTTTGAAGCAATGGGTGTTGGGAGGGCAAGAGAAAGACCCCAGTGCCCTTCAGTGGCAGTGAGTAAAGCAGGTCTCTCTTTTAGCTTTTTAATAGACTAGGTCAGGGGAAGGAAAGACCCTCCAGTCCCTATCATGGAAGCTTGAATGAATTGGTGGTCCTGATTATCAGACTGTCCACTGGGTGGCTGTGCAGGAGAAAGTGAGCCAGATGATGGAGATTTCTGGAAGAAAGGTATGATCAGGCTCCCCCTGATAATCAAGGGAAAACTCTTCTGGAACCTAAAAAACAAATATTATATAGAGGCTGCTATACCTACAATTTTTTTCTGACTAACTATAATGGAAACAGGTTCCTGGCATGGCAACATTTGTACTTCAGCTTCCAAGGGCTACCCTAAGACCATAAGTCCTCCTATGACTGTCAGTTTTATAGTACTACAATTTCTCCTCTGAGTCAAGGATGTCCATAGGGCCCCCTCTCCACATGCTTTGTCTGTCACTTAGTGGTTAATTCTTACCAAGGGAAGAATAAGATTTTCTAATGCTTAAGATACACTGCCATTTGGGTAAGCTTGCCTTCCAGATCCAAATGGAGCCACTTCCCTAGTGGCAGTGCTTAACTGGCTCTTTTGATAGCAAGCATTTCATTAGTATCTATCATATGAAAGTCACTGTATTACACAAAATAGGAAAGATGCAATGATAAAAACATACAACCTCTGTCCTCACAGATTGTATATATAATTCAGTAAAGTTTAGCCTTCTAAGTGTTGGGGGCAGCAGTGGGGTCAACAGAGCATCTTAACTCTTGACACAGAAATTAAAGTATTTTCTGGAAAAGTAGACTATATCTAGTCCTGTGAAAATCCAAGTGAAGCAGTCAATGACTAGATCCACCCAGGATAGGACCGAAGCACTTGTATCTAAGAGTGGGGAAGCATAATTAATGATAGCTGATAATCTACTGAGATTATACCCATCTATTTTGATAGACAGAAATTAAGGAATATATGATTTACCACACCTCAAGACCTGAAGTACATAAAACCACCAAGTTCCTCCAAGGCCAGCAGACCAAATGGTATGGTCTGATCTAGGCCCAAACTGAACTAGGGATAATGGAGAATTGGCTGAAAATGTATCTGGTGAATGTTTTAAGATAAAATATTTTGAACTCTATAGCAAATCCAGTTGGGCATTTTCAAGACACAGGGGATGGAATAGATCATGAAACATAAATCAGCTTGCAGAATATTACAATTATTCAATAGTAGAGGCAAGGATGAAAATAGTTTTCTCTAACTTCCAATTCAGAACTGGTTTTATAATACTATGTGCTTTCTCCAAGAGCCTTCATCCACTTGACTGTGTTTAAATAGCTCAAAATTCAAATGCCATCATCCTTGTGAATTTTTTATATTACTTTATTATTATTCATACATTTATAACATAAAAGGCAGTAAAATATAGTGAAGTAGTATTAAACTCAAAAAGAAAATACCTCCACTAAACCATATATAAGGACTTCTGTGAGCTACATTTTGTCTTAAAAACCACATAATAATATTATCTGTGTTTTATTTTGCTTTCCTTTACTTTGTTAAATATTTCCCAATTATATTTTAATTTGGTTAAGGCAGAGTTGGGGCCACATAACTATTTGACACATCTTGAATAGAAAGCTAAGCCCAGAAAATGAGAGTTCCAGTCCCAATTCTGACATATTGGCTGTGAGACTCTAAGCAAACCATTTAGTAAATGACTTTGCATATAATAAGTCCTTAATACATGCTTTATTTATTCTTTCAATTAACTTCTCAGTATTCTAATCTAATCTCTAAAATGACAAATTACAATTCAGATGCTAGTAAGAACTGATAGAGGGAATTTCCTCACTGGAAGTTCCCTATAACAGTGAAATCACAAGTCCAACCAAAACAACCACCACCAAAAATATGTCATATTCCCTACCAGCCATTAAGTTCCATGAAGTCAACCACTGTCTTGGTTAATTCAAATCAAATAAATATTTATTAAGCACTTAATTTGTGAGAGACATTATATGTATCTAAATATATATAAAGAAAAAAATGGCACCATTTCTGCCTCCAAAGAGCTTAGATTCAATTGGGGAAGATGATTGTATGAGGGGGGAAAAAAGAAAAGGGATAAATATAATATAAGAAAGGGAGAGCACAAAACATTTTTTTCTCTAGGAAATGCAATATATAGCCATATTATTCATTCAACTTTTTTACCAGGTTAGTCAAAGAAGCAAGAGGTGGTATTTGGGTGAGAAAGGTTAGTATAGATTTCCCTAACCAACTAAATATAAATTAAATTGAAGAGACCTTTCTCACTTAATTCAGACAAGTTAATCCATCTATAAGAGCCTAAATCAAAACAGAAAATAATATCCTGTCTTGTTTTGCCCTTTGCCTTCTGGGAAGGGAACACCCAACCTACATAAAGCAAGGAGTTGTCCTTCCTACTTTTAAAGATCTCCAAGAATAGGGGTTACATAAGCTCCTTTGGAAACTTATTTCAGTATGTAATCACTCAAAATATTAAGTTCTTCCTGGTGTCTAACTGAATGTTCTCTACTTCCAATTTAACCTATCTTGTATCCTTCTCTTCTGTGTTTGGTCCATAAGCTCCTGAGACTTCCCCTGAAATCCTAAAGTTGACTTCTTCTATTCATGTTTATATGACAATGCTTCTCCTTTGGTTTCTGGCATGAATCATGAATTCTGAGTGAATTTAATAAAAATCCAGATGGCACCTCATTTGTGTCTCATAGAAAGGTGAGCCAATTCCTCCCATATTTCTTGGGAAGTTTTATAAGCCATGGCAAACAGAAGTACATGGGGGAGATGGTCCACAACTTTGACCTCATCCAAATTATGTTAGCCAAAAAAGTTAAAGGGCCACTTCTGTACATAATAACACTTCAGATACATGAAAACAGGATCAAGTTATTTTTTCAGCCTTCCTATGTGAAAACTAAAGAAAGGAACACTGCTCAGCTTTAATATATGTGTAGAATTCTCGAAGATGAGAAATCTTGGGTAACATAATCCTTATACAATTGAATGAAAAACTCTAAAGCTAATATTGTACGTGAGGCAGCCATAGTCTAGGAACAAGACTATTGACATGGGAGTCTTGATACCTGGAGATTCTACTACTAGTGCTTTATGTAACCTAGATCACAAATCTTCTTCCCTTTATGTGAAAAAGGAAAGGAGGGAGGGGAAGGAAGAGAAGAGAAGAGAAATAAAGGGAAGGAAAGGGGAAAGAATGGAAGGGGAGGTAAGGAGAAGGAAAGAAAGGGGAGGAAAGAGAAAGGGAGGGAAAGTTATGATGAAAGAATTCAGATGATGGTCTACGTGGACACACAAAGTAAAGTATGGATTGCAACACTTCCTCCATGGAGTCCTTGAAAAAGGCAGATTGCTGGTTGATACTGGGAAGAAAGAACAACAGGGGATCCTATTGGAAGCCATGGCACTGTTTTCCCTACACATTGATGTGGCCAATGCTGTGGGAAGCAGGTCAGAATCTCTGAGACCTCCTCTCCTGGGGACTTCTCTTTTTCGTGCTCCACTGGTTTCTTGGCCCTCAGTTTCCCTGGGAAATCACAGAGGTGAAGCCTCCAGCAGAGCACACAAACAATGGAAACCAATCAACCAACTGAATATTTTGAAGCCATCACCTTGGGTTGATTTGGGGCCAGATTTGGGGAGGTTAGTTGTGTGTATCAAAGTGTTTAAGCATTGGTAGCTAGGAGCCCGATTAAATGAGAAAGAACTTTACATGAGCCATTATCAGAATTCACTGAGTCGTTATTGAACTCTCGAAAGCTATTCTCTTATCCTGTTCTGAAGGTAGAGGATGGAACCCTGGGCTTAGTGGATAACAGTTCAAATAAATCCCTTTTACATACATTCACATGCCTTTCAGGAGAAAATGGTGGTAATCTTGTTCTTAATATCATCAGATACTCCTGTGGAGTCCTATTTGGAAACTACATAGATTATTTCCCCTTTTTATTGTTAGAGTTCTTGGGGCTCTGTCTTTCTAAAGTTATCTGTCTTCCTTGAACTATACTAATAGTCACAGCAGAATTTCCATTTTACCTGAGGAAGCAAGACTGAAAAGAACTACCTTAGTGTCATAAAATGTAAGTTCTTTGAGGGAAGCAATTTTCATATTGGATGTATATCTCTAATATCCAATAGAGTGATAGACCATCATAAACTCTTAATGGATACTTTCCCAGAATGCCTTCCTTTATGGTTCCTTGACCCTTGAGACCAGCAAGCCTATGCCCAGTAGACATTTAAAATGAATTGTTTTCTTGTGTGGTTTCAGTACAAACTATTTATGACATCACTTAAGATTTTTATTTGACAGAAATACTGGAATGACTTGCCATTTCCTTCTCCAACTCATTTTATAGATAAAGAAACTAAAAAGGGTTAAAGTGACTTGCCCAGGGTTACACATCTTATAAGCATCTGAGGCTAGATTTGAACTCAGGAAGATGAGTCTTCCTAACTCTTGGTTCAGTGCTTCTACTTACTGTCAGATCTAGTTACCTCAAAATTGAATTGTTAACACTGAATACTGCTTTCTTATAAAGTAGCAGAGAGACATTGGTAGAAATATTACTAGCCTAGCAAATAGATTATCTGGATTTTCATCCTGATTGGCACTTTGATATAAGAGAGTATTATGGAAACTCTCCAGAGAATAACCCCATTTTTCCTTTTATATCTTCTGTGTTTAATTATACTAAACAACAACATCCCCACAAAAAGCAATCCTTTGAGTAATATCAAAAATTAGGTGAACAGTACAGTATTGCATGTGCTTGGATTTGTGCTGATTTCAGGTATGGCTTCAAATTTTATCTACATCTTTATGTAAATCACAGTTTTGTATTTTAAAATACTGTATTGTCCTTTGCTAAACAAAATTGTGCTTCTTTCCCTCGCCTAACATATTGTTATTAATTTCCTACTGTGTTTTGCCTTTAGAAAACCCATGCTCAGTAATCAATAGTACTTAGCAAGCATACTTTGACTCCACCTGCCCTGATATTCTTCTTCTTCTATGGTGTTATTTTGATGAAAGTATATTCCATGCTTATCACTGACAGAAATTAGACTTGCTAGGAATAAATCTAAGATTAAAGAGATCTTTAATGACGAGTTTAAAACCCACAACTTCATAGGCTTTGTAAAGATCATTGACAATGTCTTGTTAATTTTCTGCCTTGTAGTTTCCCAGAAAGTTTTTGTTCATTTGAAGATTATTTTCATGCATTTTTTTGCTCCACTATTCTTTAAAATAACCATTTTTCATCAGTTCTCTTACTTGAAAACCCATAAATGTGCTTTTTAAAATTTTAGCCTAATTGATTCTTGGAAATTGAATTCTTTATCAAAAACATCTTGCACCATTTAAATCTATTGCTTTGACACAATTTTTCATCATGCCAAAGTTAATTTACAATGGTAGTAAAATATAATTTAGAATTCTAACTAGTAGTTGAATTAACATATTTTCCTTTTTGACATATGAAACCAATGCTCTTTTAACACAGTGTGATATTATTTTCTGGGCCACCATTCATAAATAAAGCAGTTGTATTTGGTATCACTACATTCTAATTCAAATAGAAGAACAATACAACTTCATATTTGATGCTTCTCAAGAAAATTTTTTCTTCATTTAATTCTCAAAAGGATATTTTCTTGGCTTCTTGCAGGAGATCCCATCTTTTTTCATCTAGATGCTAAAAACTCAGTTTAATATTGAGATGGGGATATTAGGTATAAAAACAAGCATTTATTAAGAAGTGCTAAGCACTGCTAAATACCTTATAAATAGTACCACCAAATAGTCATGGGGTAGAAAGACTGCTTCAAATGTGGGAATCACAACTTTCCTGGTATCTTACTCCTATGTGCTAAATTTCATTGTTTATATCCCCTTAATGCTTATTGACTTGACCGATATCCATCCAAATCTTAATCGTAAAAGACATTTTCATTTTCTAACACAAATTATACATAATAAGTAAAAAGCACATATTAGCCTGATCCTATATTGCACAACCAAAATAGAGTTTGAATGCTTTTTTAATGGGAGACACGAATTTTCCACTTTCAGAGTGAAACCATAGTTCACTGCATATATAACAAAAACTATCTGGCTAATTTACAAGAAGGATTTTAATTACAAGAAGGATTTCAGTAATGTACACCAACATCTATATGGCATGAAACATTTGAGAAAATTGGACTTAACAGAGTAAAAATACTTATCAAATTACTCCCGATATAGAAATTAACAATTCAGTCAGCGACATAGTGAGAGTGTAAAATACACATGTACATGTATGTGTATATATGAACTGCACATGTGTGTATGTGTGTTGCTGTAGATACATGAACCTATCTCAGTTAAAACATAAGCTAGAACTTCACATGACATATAGAACAGGCCAACTAGTGACTTTTCACTACCTTTCTCTACATCTCTGCCATTCTTCAAACAAATTACTTTATGAATTCTTCATATTGCATACTTTGTACCAAAATTTGCATCAATCAATAATAGTAAATTCAGTTTGTAATTCTTTAAGTTAATATAAGAAGAATACATCTCTACCTATAGCCCATTCCCTTGTGTCTCAAGTGCAGTAGCAAGAATTCTCTTCTCTCAGATCTATGAACCATCCCACTACGACTTCCAGAAAATGTCAGGGGCAAATGCAATTTTACCATCTAGGAGAAGAATGTGGAGGGTAAGGTCAGAACAGTAGTTTTGCTCCCAATGAAATTATGTTGAAATTGACCTGGATTATTGTCAAAATTACCACGTTTTGTGATCAGAGCTTAGAGCTGAGTTCCATCTCAGAACTGACAGCTAAGAAACATCTCTCACCCTACATGCATTATAGAGAATCACAAAATGACAAAAGGCAAAAATTCATAATGGAAAGGTAATTCTGTGATTATCTATTCATACTCGTACCCACCAAACCAGACTCAACAAACCAGCCTTTGCTAGAAAACCTGGATCCAAAAGGAGGGAAATCATATTTCCCCCATTCCACTTTTCTATATATATCCATTTGTTAAATTTTTCCCGACAAAAAAACCCAAAAAAACAAAAAAAAAACTTTACTCTTTTCTCTTTCCCATTCACTCCCATTGTTCCTAATTCTTCCCTCGGGGGCCAAACAGGATGAATATAATCCCCCTTTCCTACACCATCTCTTCAAATATTTAATGACGATTATCAGATTCACTCTAAGCTTTTTCTCCAGCTAAACATCTCTACTTGCTTCTGGTTCTTATCAATTTTTCCCCATTCTGGATATAGCTTCCAAACCCAAGCAAGGACCAAATCTTCAGTAAGCAGACAGCTCAGTCTTGCTGCAGTTACTTCATGCACACATCCTAGTCTTATTTCTTTTTTAATAACCCCTTTGTCAGCCAGCCCTGCCTCCTCAATCACTTAGCGTATAAGAATATCTTTTTCCTGAGAAAGGGACCATTTGTCAGTGGTAAAGCCAGTAGGGGCTCACTCAGTAGTTTGGAGACTCAGCAAGGCTGAGAGTTACAAAAACAAAATCTTTTCTTTTTTAGATGCAGGGAATGGGGGGCAAAAAATCTATTGGTTTTGGACTTCAGTGACTCCTGAAAACACCAGCACCTTTTGTCAGATTTGGCGATCAAACCCCTGCTGAGTTGAGATCCTGTGTGCCAAGTTTCAGTTGGCAAAAGACTGAGACATTGCGATTATAAGCACCTGAAAATCGGGGGGGGTAAGGAAGGGTAGAGGTATGAGAGTTGTGGTGGAGGGATAAGTGTCTACAGCAGGTACTGAGCAATTGACCTAACAATGCCTTCTCTTGAATTATTTGGGACTAAATGGTTAAAGGACCTTGGGTTGGCCAATGTGGACAGCAGTTTCCCAGCCCCCAATCCCTTCCCTTCCACACCCCCAAACTGTGGGGTCTGAACAGTTGAGCTTTGAGCTCCCTCTGAATCTGGCACTGCTTGGCGTCTGTACTGCTGCCTGTTTTTTTTTTTTTTCTTTTTAATTTGATTCCCCTGGTAGCCCTAGAAGCTGGGGCAAGAATTACTTTCAAACAAGAATCTCTTTTGTTTGCTGAGCTCAGGCTTCCGTTTCATTAGAAAAACATGGGGCTCCTTCCATCAAATTTCCCTTGGAAAACAGGCCTTTAATTTGATGAGGGAATGTGTCTCCAGAAACCCCACCAAAATTCCATAACTCTCCCTGCTTACACTCCAATCCCCAACCTAAACCAAAATACTACTCCAGACAGACATCAGATTGACGAGGAATTACTCTAGCTGAATCTCCCCCATCTCCTGCTATCCTGTATCTCACTAGGGGATCAGTAAACCTATCAAGAAGTTCTATTCTTGTCATTTTTTTCAGCTCAGATCTTGAGATCTGGAAAGAGGGAGGAGAGTTCAGATGCTTTAAAAAAATCAGAATCTCTGGCTGCCTGTTATTTACACCTCATGTTCCTACCCAAGCATCGTTCCTACCCAAGCAGCCTTCCATGGAGTTCAGTCTCCCAAACACTGAAGGGTTCTGGAAGACCACCCAAAGGTCACTGAGGGAGAGGGAGAGGGATAACATCAGGTTACCCAGACCTTGGAAAAATTTTAAAGTTGGAGAAAATTATCTTTAATACCCTCCCAACTCATCTTGAGTTGCTTCTTCTACCTCTGCTGGAAATATTAGTCTTTCTTTCCCCTTCCCAACTTCACCTCCAGACATTTAACTTTCACCTTATTTCCCTAGAAAAAGAATTCTTAACTTAGAATTCACAGAAGTCTGAAATGTCCAGATCTGAAGTTTGGATGGAAAAAAGATTTCTTTATTTCAACTATAATTGTTTTTCCTTTGTAACACTATGCATTTTATTTTATGCATTAAATGATCTTATTCTAAGAAGATAGCCACAATTTTCCTAAGAGATTTATCACACACACTCACAAAGAGTTGTCTCTACCTTTGAATTTTCTCTGATTGGACTTGGCTCAATTGTCCTTAAACATTAGTTGAAAAGGATTCTTTAAAACTGAAATGAATGACTCCATAATGGTGAAATTTCAGAAATTAGGATAACCATAGCATTTCCCTTTTTGAAGGGATTGTTAGAAGGATTGCAGTGACTTTCAAAGGATTGCAGTGACTCAAAATGTTGAGTCTTGTAAGAGAGTCCCTGTGCCCATATCACCTGAAGTCAATTAGATTGAACAAAGATTTAATAATATAAGACTGTTATTCTTGCTTTCTAAGAAAACCAATGCCATTAGTATGTGAGAGGTGATGTCTTGACTTTCATGTGAATTGGATTTGAGTCAGAGTTGTATGAATCAGCCTCTCTCTCTTTTCCAGTCATCAAAGATCAGTGGCAAGACAAAAAATAAGACAACTGGCAAAGACCCAGGATGCATTTTAATGTCTGACCAAGTTCTAAGTTCTCCACATCACTTGCTTCCACCACTTTCATGGCCATTGGAACCAATTGTTCTCATCCACCTATTCTATTGGGGAAAGTCATCATATGCTTAGAGTAGACATCGTCCTAACCCATCAACAGCTTTGAGGCTTGACAGTTATACCCAACCTGGTTTAGCCCATCTGCCAAGATAGTTTTGTCGGATTGTAGCTGCTGTACATGCTTCAGCCTTTTAGAGCCATAGGTGAGAGCTGAATGCCGAGTGGCCACCAAAGGTGCATGAACAGCCTTGAAGAGACCTGACACAAGAGGTGCTAGTCCTCCCTGAATATTCACTACATCCCTACGGACAAGTCACATGTGCAGGCAAAGGAGATAGAAAAACAACATAAGAAACAATTCTTTCCTTAGAGGAACTTAAGATATCTATTAGGGATATAACATTTATAAATAAACAAAATAAGGGGGAAACAAAAAGGGTAAAGACTAGAGAATTATTTATCCTATAATTAATATTATATAAGAATGACTAGTAGTAAATTTTGATCTCAGGGATTAAAACATTTAGCTATGTCACTAATCACTGGATAAGGAAATGATAAACTGCTTCAGTATCTTTGCCAAGAAAACCACAAATGGGGTCACAAAAAGTTGGACAGGACTGAAAACAGAGGAGCAACAACAGAAATACCACTAATTAATAACTAGGACCCCAATCCTTTATGATTAAAGCTTTTTTATTTTCAAAACATATGCATAGATAGTTTTCAACATTCACCCTTGCAAACTTTATTCCAATTTTTTTCTCCCTCACTTCCACCTATCCCTTCCCCTAGATGGCAAATAATTCAATAGATATTAAACATGTGCATTTCTTCTATACATATTTCCACAATTATGTTGCACAAGAAAAATTAGATCAAAATGGGAAAAAATGAAAAAGAAAACAAAAAGCAAGCAAACAACAACAAAAAAATGAAAATACTATGTTGTGATCTATACTCAGTCCCCACAATCCTGTCTCTGGGTGCAGATGGTTCTCTCCATCACAAGATCATTGGAACTGGCCTGAATCACCTCACTGTTGAAGAAAGCCATGTAGGACCCTGATTTATTTTCTTCCCTACTGGATTCTCTATACAGGAAACACACCACATGTACAGGTGTGTTCAAATCCATACAAATATAGAGATATACACACCTACACACACATACAACATAGTTGTGCTTTCCATTTTCACAATTTTCTATGAGACTGATATAAAAAGAAATTAAAGAATATTCTGAATCATCACTATAATATTCACTGTCCTGTCCTGGAACATTTACTTCTATGTTACCTGTAGGGAAATCATAACACATATAGAGTGAAATAATAGTTATCATTGTTGCTATTCAGTAATTTTGAGTTATGTCCAACTCTTCATAACCTCATTTGGGGTTTTCTTGGCAAAGATACTAGTTTACCATCTCCTTCTCCAATTTATTTTACAGATAAAGAAATGGAGGCAGAGTTAAGTGACTTCCCCAGGATCACACAACTAGGAAGTGTCTGAGGCTAGATTTGAACTCTCAGGAAGATAATTTTTCCTAACTCCAAGCCTGGTGCTTTATCCACTGTGCCATCTAGCTGCCCCCCAAAAACAATAATAATTCTTTCATAGAGCTTTTAGATTTGCTATGTACTTTACAAACATTACCTGATTTGATCCTCACAATAACCTAAAAGGTAAGTGCTACCAATCTCTTTATTTTCCTTTTACAGATGAAGAAATGGAAGCTCATTGAGTGACTTGCCCAGGATCACATAGTACCTGAAACAGGATTTGAATCTACTTCTTCTTGACTCTGGACTCAGCACTCTATTCTACCTGCAGAAACAATTCAGTTCTATTTGACACTTAAAACTTGAGTAATTTAAGAACAAAAATTGGATGACTTCTAAGTAGATGTGCATTATAAGCCTCTCAAGGTTTTTGTAGATGATTATCATGAACTGACTTGTATAAAATAATTCACCATCATCTGATGACAAGCTCCCTGGTAACTATCCTTCTTCATCCTAAGTTTGACCAGCCCTCTGGCAACAAAGAGATGTTCCATCACTGAGTGGACTTCAACCTAGAACCTTGTGAGTTCAGAAATGCTAGATGTTGCCTCCTAATGGCATGGCCCTTGTGTACTCAAGAGCACCTCTTGTCATGATGAAGCATCAGAGTATGACTATGAAAATATATTTTAGATTTTCAGAAAAGGGGTGTGTTAGGAAAAGGAAAAGGACAATCTTATTTAGTATCTAGCACAAACCAGATTCTCAAACATCTAGAAATCTACAGATTCTATTTGGCCCTAGAAAGTAGAATGAGAACCAATGGATATAAATTAGTATAGATTTCATTTTAATAAAAGGAAATTGTTGTTGTTCAGCTGTTAAATATATTTGAGTCTTTATGTCCTCATTCGGGATTTTCTTGGCAAAAATACTGGAGTAGTTTACCATTTCCTTCTCTAGTTCATATTGTGAATTAGAACAGGGTAAAATGGCTTGCCTAGAGTCACATAACTATTAAGTGTCTGAGACTGAATTTGAAAGTTATAAGTTACTATTTAATTATACATATATGTATATGTAAAAAAGACAACTAATAATGAAAAATTGAAAAGTCAAAGTTAAATTAAGAAAAAATTAATAACTATGACACTAGTCTGAAGTTTCACTAAGATTAAACATAAATTCTGGCAGATTCTTTTAAACAAGAAAGGCATCAATAGACCCAAGTTTTGAAAAAGTGCATTCAGAGAGTGATGGATTCTGGAAGGCAATTTGGAACTATGCCCCAAAGACTATCAAACTGTACATACTCTTTGATCCAGAAATGCCACTGCTGAGTCTGTATCACAAAGAGGTCATAAAAGAAAGAAAAGGACCCACATGTGCAAAAATGTAATAACTTTTTTTGTAGTGGAAAGGAACTGGAAACTGAGCGGATCCTCATCAGTTGCAGAATGGCTGAATAAGTTATGGTATATGAATGTAATGGAATATGATTGTTTCTATAAGAAATGATGAGCAAGTTTATTTCAGAAAAATCTAAAAAGACTTACATGAATTGATCTTGAGTGAAGTGAGCAGAATCAAGAGAACATTGTACACAACAACAACAAGATTATGTGATGATGAACTGTGGTGGACTTGGCTTTTCTCAATAATGTAGTGATTCAGTACAATTCTCATAGATTTGGGATGGAAAATGCCATCTGCATCCAGAGAGAACTATGGAGACTGAATGTAGATCAAAGCATAGTATTTTCACCTTTTTGTTATTTTTGTTTGTTTTTTTTCATTCTTAAGGGTTTTTTTTCCTTTTCGGTCTGATTTTTCTTGTACAACATGAAAAATATGGAAATATGTTTAAAACTTTTCCATATATTTAACCTAAATCAGATTGCTTTCAGTCTTGAAGAGGGAGGGAGAAAAATTTGGAACACAAAGTCTAACAAAAATGAATGTTGATAACTATCTTTACATGTATTTTGAAAAATAAAATACTATTGAGGAAAAAAAAGATATGGTGAGCCCATGGTGAGTATTTTAAACTATAAACTCATTAAATCATCTACAAAAGTATAGTAGAGCTACATTCTGAATTGGTAGAAAGTGGACCCACAATATATTGATTCCCTGGAGTATTGAAGTAAAGTTGACTAGTAATACATGACTATTTGTGAAATCTTGCTGTTATATGATGTTGTATAGCATGTTACTATGAAAAAATATGCTGTTAGTTATTTATGAATAGTTAATAATTTTGATTTTACTTCATAAAAATCTTAATTTTATGTAAAGCATAACCGACTGAATCATATATCACATAATCTGAAACTTAGATATTTAAATCTTAGAAAAAGTTCACAGATTGGTCAACATACTCAATTCATCTCTTGGTGGCACTTTACTTATTAGGAATCTGCTTGCTTAAAAATCAGTGGCAATATTAATAAAATTTTATTTTTGCATCCTATCTTATTAATGAGATGCAAGGTTCAGTGCCTACTAAGATGTTTTGGTGGATATCATTGAGCCAATGTAACTAGTTCAATAAGGTGACTAAGTTGATTACATTAATGGTTGCATCTTTCAATAGATAGAGTCCCCCAAATGAAGCTGATAACTGAGGAAGGTACAGTTTGCTTTTCTATTACAACCTCTGAAGTGGCTCTGAAATAAGTAGACCAGATAACCTTGGGATATACAAGGAGTTAATTGCGCCTGAAACTTAGAAGATGAATCCCAATGCAAGATGTATGAATCTGACTTCTAAGTCATGAAAGTGAAGGAAGACTGGCTGCATGTGATGATTTTTAAATGAGAGAAATGCTTTGCCTGCTCTTCAAATCATATAACCTTCCTCTGCCTCAGTTTCCTTATCTGTAAACTAGTATCACTTACCTCAAAGAGTCATTAAGGATCTGATGAGATAACATGTAAAAAAATCTTGCAAAACGTCAAAGTGCTATATAAATGCTACTACTACTATACCCTCTCAGTAGCAAATGGAATATACTTTCAAAACAGTCTACACTCTCATCTTGCAAAATACATAGGCTGCTAGTGTCCTTATGTAGCAGATAAGCTTGAGGCTATCTGCTATAAAATGATTCTGAATTCTAGGCTTGACTTTTGGCATTGGAACTGTTCTGGGGTACAATCCAATATAATCCTTCGGTGTCTGAGTCTGAATCATTAGTACTTGTGTTAAACAGTAGACTTTCCATTTATAGATGCTATTTTGGATAAGATTTGCCCATGTGTGTAAAATTAAAATTTCCCAAAATAGACTGTGTTCATTTTAATCCTCTATAAGGAAGCCCTTGTCTCTCAAGGAAATTCATGTGTTTTATCTGAGGGCTAAAACATAGTTACAATGCATCATTGGCCAAATGACTAAAATCCCAGGAATTCCCAGGAGATATGAAGGACTCTCTTCCTGTCACCTCCCACCCAAAGTTCTCAGAAACAATCTTGATAATACCACTTGTAAATGCATTGTATTGGTATCAAGACCTGGGTAGAAGCCACAGATTAACTGGGATTCAGTGAATCACAATTCCTGCAGAAACCAGGAGAGGAGAATTGGGTCCAGTTTGAGCATGTTGACTGAAATAGATTAATTAGGGTTTGTACCTCAAACCTGAGGAGCCAAATTCATTCCCTGCCTTGGCTCCTGGAAGTCTGACCATATGAAGGATAAAATCCCTCCATGAAGGTAATCTAATAGAATAGTAAGAGCTAAAGGACAAATGGGGGCTAACTGAAATGGGTAGACCAACTGAAATAGAGAGTGAGATCCAGAGGAAATATTTAAAATTAGTGGGGGGGGGAAGGAAAAGGAAAGCTAAATCAGAAAGCAGCTGAGGGTCAGAAATATAAAAAGGGGAATAGGAGTTGAGGGTTTTGCCCAAGGGAAGACAACTTTTCCAACAGTGAAGAGGAGCATTCTGTGGGCTTCTTTCAACAGGATATACAGCGATAGTGACCACTCCCATCCTGGATCCCTTTTGGGGTGTCCAAGGATCCTGATGCTAGGGTCCGAAGGGTTGGCTTTGTAACCTGGAACTCTAACTGGCTAACTTGCCAACAAATACAGTTTAAGGAGAATGACTCTCCTTCAAGATCACCCAGTACTTGTCAGGGAGAGGGAAAACTGACTAGTTAGTGCTATGTAATGGCTTTCCTTTGAGATTCCCTAGTTCTTTATCTGCAGAGAAACTTGAGTTTCTATTGCTGACTTTTCCTAATCGTCTAAAGGAAGGATTCTTGTGACCAAAAATCAAGATGCCAACTTTTTATATTAATGAAAGCTGCTCTGGGTATAACCTAGAACCTTCTTCAAGATGATATCCAATCTCTCTCTTTCAGAATTGTGGAAGGCAGGAACAACCCAAGGCAAAATATGTTACATGATAAATCTGTCTTCACTATAGCAAGACAGAAAAACTACTAGATCTTGACTCAAAAGATCTGGATTCAAATTCCAGCTCCATTATTTACCAGCTTAACAGCTATAGGCTGATGTCTATGATGATATCTCTGATCCACAATGTTCTCACTTACAAAATGGAGATAATGATATTTGCACTCACTTCCACATAGAAAAACACATTGTAAGTTTTAAAAACAACATATAAATGGGGGTTCTATTATCATTAAGTTACTTCTTTTCAGTTTCTCTCTCATTTCTTTTTTTTTATTAAAGCTTTTTATTTGTATAACATATGTATGGGTAGTTCCCCCGCATTGATCTTTACAAAGCTCTCCATTACAAATTTTACCCCCAGTCCCCTCCCCTCCCCTAGATGGCAGGAAGTCCACTACATGTATTTCAACATTATTAACTTGACAAGTTATGCAAGAAAAATCCTATCTACAAGAAAAAAAAGAAAACCAGAGAAAGGCAACACAATGCAAGCAAATATCAATAGAGATCATGAAAATGTTACGTTGTGGTCCATATTTCATATCCCTCTCTCTGGGTGTATATGGTTTTCTTCAGTGAACAATTGGAACTGGTTTGAGACAATTCTTTGTTGCAGAGAGCCACGTCCATCAGAATTGATCATCATGTAATATTGTTGTTGCTATGTATAGTGATCTCCTGGTTCTGCTGATTTCACTCAGCATCAGTTCATGCAAGTCTCTCCAGGCCTCTCTGAAATCGTCCTGCTGGTCGTTTCTTACAGAGCAATAATATTCCATAACATTCATATACCATGATTTATTCAGCCACTCTCCAATTGATGGGCATCCCTTCAGTTTCCAGTTTCTAGCCACTACAAAAAGGGCTGCCACAAACATTCTGGCACATGTGGGTCCCTTTCCCTCTTCTAAGATCTCTTTGGGATATAGGCCCAGTAGAAACACAGTTTGATGCACAGTTTGATAACTTTTTGAGCATAGCTCCAAATTGCTCTCCAGAATGGTTGGATCCGTTCACAGTTCCACCAACAATGCACCAGTGTCCCAGCTTTCCCACATCCCCTCCAACATTCATCGTTATCTTTTCCTGTCATTTTAGCCAATCTGACAGGTGTGTAGTGGTTCCTCAGAGTTGTCTTAATTTGCATTTTTCTGATCAATAGTGATTTGGAGCAACTTTTCATATGACTAGAGATGGTTTTAATTTCATCATCTGAAAATTGTCTGTTCATATCCCTTGACCACTTATCTATTGAAGAGTGGCTTGAATTCTTATATATATGAGATAATTCTTTATATATCTTAGAGATGAGACCTTTATCAGAACCCTTAAATGTAAAGATGATTTCCCAATTTGATGCTTCCCTCTCTCATTTCTTTTAGGACATTTCATTTGTCCAAGTCAGACAGCTTTGATCATGCTCCTCTCCATATTCTCGTTCCTTCTTCTAAGGGAATGGGGCCTAATGAATTCTGAAGTGACTTTCATCTCTAATTCTATGACACTCTAAGAATATTAGTAGGAAAAGAATTATAAAAGGATTCTCACTAGAAGTCTTCCAAACATGGGGCTCTACTGAAACTCTAACCACTTGTCTCTGCCTGGTTTTCCAGCTTGTCAAAGTTTTGGGGAATGCTAACCCAGTCTTTCAGTGTCCTGCTAACCATCCCACCCAACTTGGTGACACCCATAAATTTAGTGAACATACTTTCTTATTTTGGTCCCAAGTTATTGCTAAATGGTTTAACTAGCTCTGGGCCTTGGGCCAGTCATTGCAGAACACCACTCCTTGTGTCCTCCTGGTTTGTGATTGTGCCATTGATAACTGGCTTAGAGACATTGACTATTCTTCCAAGACCACACAATGAGCAAGGCATGGGCTGGGAGAGAAGCCCTGAATAACCTGTGCCAAGGCCGACACACTAACTGAACGGCCATGGTCCTCCCTCTTCACAAAGGAGAAATTAGTGTCCTGCTGTCCCTAATGTTGAGACACATCCACATACACAGAGCCAGACAGATGCATAGACATTAAAACAGTGGGAGTTGAGCACATCACCCACAACTCACAAAAGAGAATTCAAAGATAAATGGCACCCAAGTGGACAAACCCATCAAGTCAACTCATCATGCAGCCAGAGCTAAAAATAATGCCAGAGAATATTTCTCTAAGCCAAGAGCCCTGCCAATCTCTGAGTCAGTTACACAATGTAACTGGTCATCTGCAGAGCCAGATACTATAAGAAAAATATCCCTTGGTTGTCAGGAGGCTACCATGAACCAGACTGAACATGAGTGCATGTGTGTGTGGGAGGGTGAACATATACAGGTATATGGGGGGAAATTTTGTTGGTATGGCCACTGAATGAGAAAGAGGAGTAGGAAAGAAAGAGAAGAGTAATTCAAAGTCACTACCAAGGGTAACCAACAGAAAAATTAACAACTTTTCTCATTCACATGGTATCTAAATCTGAAAACTCATGGTTTTTGATATCCTCCCTTCATCAGTCTCTCTGCTCTCTATCTCAGATAAGCATCTTAAAAATATACATATAATGTACTATATTTAGTTATATATCTCTTATGCCAGCTTCATATTTTCTCTCTCCATCACAAAATGCTTTTCCCCCTATATAATCTATAACTCCAGCCCACAGGTTCCTTTTCCTGCTCCCAATTTGGCCATAACTACCGTATCTGCAATAAAACTTCATTCTGCCAATTACTTACTATGGGAAAATTTCTTAACTGCTCCAGACTTCAGTAGCTTCATCAATAAAAGAATGATTTCCAAAATCCCTTCCAACTCAAAAATTCTTACTTTTCATCAATGAGCTATTCCTTGGGAACTTTAAGAACAGGAGTTACCTGAGAAGAAAAGGCTTCTCCTCTCCCCGACCCCATAATAGCAAGAGGAAGACAACAAAACAAGTAATCTTTTATTTCATTTACCTCTATATCCCATTTCTGTTTTTCTCTGTCTCTTCCCCTGCTCACTGACCAACTGTGTCCAGCAAAGAACTAGAGAAACTTCTGATGAGCAGGGGCATCCAAAGGTTTGAAATTTAAGGCTCCAAAAGTCTCCAAGTATTTGTTGTGGAAGATACCAGACTAGTAAGTTGGGGCTACAACAGCTGTCTTGTCTTTTTCCTTGGACCTACTTAAATAAATTCCCAAATAGGAAGTGGAAAAAGAAGGAAAATATAGATTATATTTATCTATCTCTTTGCAAAACATACTGGCATACACACATTGACCATTTAATTCATACTATCTCTAAGATAATTCCTCTCTTAAAACACTAAATAACAAATAAGAAAAGAAAAGGCAAAATTATTAAAAGCTGTAGCTTTTAATTAAATTTGTTACTAAAGTCTATGAGAATAGAGAGGTCAAAAAGATGGGAAACTAGAGAATAAAACTCTAAAAGCACAAACAAATATGATTCTTGAAGAGGGAAAGAAGCTACCTGATGAGAAAATGTAGTTGCATAGGTAATTTTACTGACCAATTTATATTTGAAAAAAAACTAATATAAAATATATAAGCAAGAGGAAGTAATTGAGGATTCATCCAAGTATTCATCCAAGTAGCATCATCCTATAATAAGAAAATCTAAAATATTTAAGTCTAGATTGTTGATGGAATGCCACGGAAAACAAAAAAAAGGATTTGTTTTAGCTTTAATGGCCATAATTCAGAAAAACAGATCTTGGGGAGAGGGAGCTAGCCACCCCCACCAATTGACATCTATGGGGCAGTCAAGCAAGGCTGGCTGAAGGAAAAAGGCTTTCTAAGAAAAATACAAAAAAGATATTGATAGGCAAGTGGAATCACTCTCACTATCTTGGCCACCATATACACTCAGATACCAACTCTTCAGACCTCCTTCTCTTCAGACCACCAATCTTCTAATCTGGGACCTACAACCATCACTGAGAAAACACTGCTCAAAGGGGGCCCACCTTCTCCACTGCCACCAACAAGAGTTGAGACAGGCCATTAATGGGTAAGTAAGCATCAAAGTCCTGAGACATCACTGATTCTCCTTTCAACCCAGGTCCCACAGTCACCTTACCTAGAAGCAAACTCCAACAGAGAGATATGACTTAGCAATTGTTTCTGCAGATATTACAGCCATAGTTAGGGAAGACTCAGGGAAAAAAAGAGTTCTTGCACCAAAATCCTTAGCATCATCAAATAGCTCAATATCAGAAACTGAAGTGATTTTTATCAGTGAAATTAAATGTGTTACCTTTGCTTCTGTAGCCTAAGAACCATGAGAATTTTCCATCTGACTTATGACTGAAACTTGCAATTTATGTTATCTCTCCAGTAGAAGCAAGCTCCATCAGGACAGAGATGATTTCTACTTTGCTATTTTTATCCTCAGTGTTTTATATATAGTAAATGTTTGATAAATACTTTAATCATTCACTCATTTATTTAACTCAAACAAAGGATTAAGACAGCCATTGGAACAGATGAGTCAATGCTAACAGATGACAATGAGTAGATTAAACTTCCTTATTTTGATTATCTTTTCCCAAGAGAATGATTTTTTTTTAACTGGCTGGTTTAGGAAAAAAAAATTTGATTAGCAAGGAACTGAAAAGGATTCCTGGTTTAGATGGCACAAAAAGTCACAAAAGACCTGGTTCTCCTGCCTGTAACCCAATGAAAATGGAAAAATAGCACGAGATGCAGTATTAATTAAATACAAAATGAAAGTATAGTAAGCATCCTCATCTGGCCCAAGACCAAAGGAGATTCTATCAAAGAGGTTAAGACAAATACAAGGAAACAAGCTAGTGAATCCCCAGGGAACCTAAAGTCAGTACACTCTACATGGGAGACTCAGAAATCCTTGACACTCTGACCACTTGGACTAAGGAAACGGTGATGGGAATAATCCTAGCTCTGACTATGATACTCCAAAGCACTTTGACCTGAGACACATTAAAGATTTCTGAAGCCTTGGAGTGCTCTATTCCAAGGGGCAGAAACTCTAATGGAAGAGAGGGCATTGGGGAAGAAAGGGAACTCCAAGACCCTGGGACCTGGTGCTAGAAGCCTGAAGCTCTGATAAGGATGCCCAAAGAGCACTGGACCTGAGATAACTATAGGTTATCTAACCCTATAGAATTCCTAGCCTGATCACTTTGATCTCAGAAGACATGAAACTATCCTGGCCTTGATAACAAATAAGCCAGGGAGAGGTAAAAGTCATTAGCTAGAACCTAGTGTTTGTTATTGTTTGCAAAGCTCAGAATAATCCCAAAAATATGAAAAAGGGGGAAGGGAGATAAGAGAAAAGATGACAGGGGAATATCTAGCTGCTCTCAGTGAGTTCGAGACAGCAACTTGAAAAAGCAACATCCTACAGTATTGAAAGTACTGGAAGATGTATTGCCAAGCTACTGCCAGTGACCATGGAGAGATGAGAAATGCTCTGCAGGAATGGAGAGGGAAATTATCCCCTGATTTTTGAAAAAAGGAGAAAGGGTAGAACCAAACCATAGGTCAGAGAGCTTGACTTTGATTCCTGGCAATACTCTCAAACACATTATTAAAGCAATGGTTTGTGAGCATTTAAAAAGGGAAACCATAATCATTAAAAGCCAGCATGGTTTCTTCTGGAGGGGGTCATTCCAGACTGACCTCATTTCTTTTCCTGACAGAAAAACATGATTAGTAGATCAGGGGAATGCTAAAGACATTAAATACCTAGATTTCACTAAAGCATTTGACAAAACCTCTCTTGCTATTTTTTTGGATAAGATGAAAAGGTGTTGGCTAGATGGCATTACAGTTAGACAGATTCAAAAATTATATATCCCAAAAATATCATTTAATATTAGTGATGACATGTTTCACCCTTAGTTTTGAGAAAGGTATATAGTGGAGTGACCTTGATTTTTGCCCTCTATAGGTCCTATGATGTTCAGAATTTATCATCACTAACTTCAATGAAGACATAAATGTCATGCTTATCAAATGAAGAAATGAAGCAAAATATAACAGAGTTAGAATCCAAAAAAAGTTTCAAGACTGGAACGATGGACATTTGATAGAGATAAATGTAAACTGTAATATTTGGTTGAAGAAAATTATAACTTCATAAGTCCAGAATAAAGGAAGTACAGCTAGCTTTCCTCTGAAAAAGAACTGGGCATTTTATGAACTACAAGTTCAAAATGAATTCATGGTTTGACATAGCAGCCAAAACAAATGAAAATCAAATGTCACCTTAGGCTGTATTGAGAGAAAAATTATCCAAAATGAGAGAGTTGATGGTTTTGCTCTGCTCAGCCCTGCTCAGCTACAGCTCTTGTATTATGCTCCATTTGGGGTGCCATATTTTAAGATGGTAATGTACAAATGGAAGAAGGCAGTGAGAATGGAAATAATCCAGTACAAGGCTCAATTGAAAGAAATAGAACTATTTCTTCTGAAGAAATGAAGATTTATGGTAACAGGATAACTGTCCTCATGGATCTGAAGGATTGTCATGTGGAAAAGGGATTAAACTTGTTCTGCTGGCCCCAGAGGGAGAAACCAAGAGCTGTGGGCAGAAATTGCAAAGAGGCAAATTTAAGCTTCTTAAGAATTATAGCTGTTGGGGCAGCTAGGTGGCGCAGTGGATAGAGCACCAGCCCTGAAGTCAGGAAGACCTGAGTTCAAATCTGGTCTCAGACACTTAACATTCCCTAGCTGTGTGCCCCTGAGCAAGTCACTTAACCCCAATTGCCTCAGCAAAAAGCAAAAAAAAAAAAAAAGAATTATAGCTGTCCAAAAATAAAATGGAAGGCCTTGGGAAATAAGAGGTTGGTTCCCCCCTCACTTGACATCTAAAGGTAGATCAAGCTTCCATGACCACTTAGAGGTAAGGTTATACAAGGCAGATCCTTCTTGAGCACAAGGTGAACTAGAGGACTTCTGAGGGTACTTTATTTAACTCATATTTTATGGCTCTGTTGTATAGGTGAGGTTAATCTATAATATTTCATGAAATGGATAGTGAGATTCTCAAGGAGTAGAGAAGATTGTCATCATTAGAGCTGAAGTAGGAGCAAAATCTTTTTTTCTCCCATAGCATCAAAGGAAAAAAGGAGAATATCCAAGAAGTGAGTACAATAAACACATTGTTGTCTCATTTTGCATTGTATTTTCAAGCATAACTCAGATATTGCAGGTTCAGTTTGAAATCTCATCACGAAAGCAAATATTGCAATAAAAATGTAACAAGATTTTTTTTCATTTCCCAATGCATATGGAAACTATGTTTATATTATGTTATAGTCCATTAAGTGTGCAATAATTGTAATATGTCTAAAAACACAGTGAACCCTACCTTAATTAAAAATACTTTTTGCTTAAAAAATAGTAACCATCATTCAAACCTTTAGCTGATCACCATCATCCAACCCTTTAACTGTTCATAATCCTTTTGCAGGTAGAGAGTCTTGCCTCAAAAGTGATTACTTCTGATTGATCAGAGTGATGGCTTCATCTCAGATTTTGATTTGTCTTCCTCATTAAATATAATCATTTCTTGCTTTTGATTTAAAGCAAAAGACCTATGATTATTCTTTACACTTGAACACTTAGAGGTCATTGTAGGGTTATTATCTGTCCTGATTTTAATATTGTCATTTCTCAGGGAAAGGGGAGGCCTAAGGAGAAATTGGAGAATGGCCAGTTGGTGGAGCAGTTTGAATACACAGATTTATCAAATGAGATCACCATCTTATATGAGGGTCATTAGTGGTGCCCCAAAACAAATGATGCACGTGGTATTAGAAAAATGACACTGATAGGGTCGCTCAACACAAGATTGCCAAAAACCTTCAATTTGTTTTCGAAGCACAATAAAATGAAGTGCAATAAAATGAGTTATGCCTGTGCTTATTTTATTATTAGTCTCTTCTTTATGGCATCCTTCTGTTGAATCATGAGTTGTATAAATTTCACTCATCCCAGCCCTTTTACTCACACAAACTAACAATTAAATACTATCTGTTCAACAAGTCAACAAGCATTTTATTATGTGTTTATTATGTGCCAAGCACTGTGGTAAGCACTGAGATTACAAATACACATAGAAAAAATGACCTGCCCTCAAAGAGCTTACATTCTAATGGGAATGTAAACATATAACATGTAAAAAGAAGCTAATGAGTAAGGAATGGGAGAGCAACAAAGAAAGGGAAAGTCCTGGATATATCCTATATAGGAACAAGACATGGCTGTTCTAGGCACCTTCCCAAAATAGATTTTTAAGAGAAGCCATCCAGTCAGAGGGAAATGCTATAGAGATGGAGAGCACTTTCAGAGACTGAGTTCTAGGGTTAAAGTAAAAATTCAGTCATGAATGGTAGCCTGGCCTTATTGAAAGAGAAGCCAAGTCAGGTCAAGAAGTATTTTTTAAGTACCTATTAAGTGCTAGGAATATATAGAAAAGAGGGAAAAAAATCCTTGCTCTCAAAAAGTTCACAATCTGGGCTAGGTCTGTTTACCAAAGACATCAAAAACTGGGAGGAAGGGAATAGGAAGGACCTATTTGTACAAATACTTATAGGGGGTCTTATTCTGGTGGCTAAGAATGAGAAATCAAAGGAATGCCCATCAATTAGTTAATGGCTAAACAAACTGTGGTATATCTTATGATAGAATATTGTTGTGCTATAAAAATGACAGGAAGAATGATTTCAGAAAAGCCTAGAAAGACTTACATGAACTGATGCAATATTAAGTGAGATGAGCCGGGAGAACATTGTAACAGCAATATTGTACGATAAGTGTGAATGACTTAGTTATTATGAGCAATTCAGTGATGCAAGACAATCCCAAAAGACTAAGGATGAAGCATTTATCTGCCTGCAGAGAAAGAATTGATATTGTTGAAATACAGACTGAAACATGCTTTTTTTCACTTCCTTTCATTCTTTTTTATTTTATTTGAGACTTCTTGGGCAAAGTGACTGACATGTAAATGTTTTACATGATTGTACAAGTATAACCTATATCTGATTATTTACTGTCTCAGGGAGAGGAGAGAGGAAGAAAGGAGAAAGAGATAGAATTTAAAACTGAAAACTTTTTTTTAAATGTTAAAAATGTTTTAACATGTAATTGTGAGAAATAAAATATATATTAAATTTTAGAAAAAGAAAAGAATCAGTCATGCTGTGTAGAGTTAAAAAAACTGTTGATTCAAAAAAAAGCTCACACTCTATCAAAGGAGATAATCAATAATCAACAAACTATGTATAAATAAGATATATACAGAATAAATTAGAAACAATCAATAAAAGAAGATACTAGAATTAAGGATGAATTGGAAAAGGTTTCCTAGGGAAGATTGTATCTAATATCTGAAAGAAGCCAGGGAAGATTGGAAAGGAAGATGAAAAGAGAAAAAAATTTCAGTGACTACTCAGATTTAAATCCTGTTTTTGGCGTATGCTGGCTCTGTGACCCCAGGTTGTTCACTTAATTTCTCAATACCCAAAACAACTCCATAAGGCTATTAGTTGCAAGGATGGTAACAATATGCATAGGTAGAAGGAATTTCCTCACTAAGAACTCCTTATAGCGTAGAATTAACAGATTTAGTCCAAAAATTAAATTGAATTAAATTAATGCATCAATGAAATGGGATACTGAGACAGACTAGAAGACCTACATCTCTAGAACTTTGTAAGCATTTAATAATACTTATTAACTGGCTGACATCTTTCCTTAGCACTCTTAAATAATGCAAAACAGTTTAAAATACCTGGAATCATTTTATGCCTGGAGACAAGTGACCTCTGCAGGGCCCTCCAGATTGTCATTGCTTTTAATCTTTGACTCCTAGGTTTGTTTTGTTTTGTTTTTTCCATCAGAGCATTGAGAAGATAATAATAACTGTTTGCTTGTAAAGTGCTTGGGGCTCAGAGGATAAAAGGTGTTAGACAAGTGTGAAATGTTATTTTTGGCACACAAATTAGAGAAGGGAAAGTCCCACACAGAAACGGAAGCAAGGAAGACATTTTTTTTTAGTTCCTCTTTTAAATAAATTGATGGAGAACAAAGTGTTATCCCACTGCCACCTGTTGGGGATTTGTTTGTTTCTCCATTAGTACAGCATGCATCGGGCCAGGAGGCGGGTTTGTAAGAGGGAATGAGTCCTAAAGGACTGAGTCTACAGAAAGAAACCAAACCATTTTCCACAGAGATCAATTCTCTTTCCACTGTTAATGGACCGTGTGACTGAGTCCGTCTGGCCACTTGTAGAATGATTGCAATTCTATTGGCCCTTTCTTAGAGCTGGTATGGAGCAGCTATTTCTGGACATTTCAAAGTACTGTGGGCATCTCAAGTGGGGCATGCTGGAAGGCTGGAAGACAATTTCTACTATTTTGTGAAAATATGTTGCTCTTAAAAAAAAAAAAAAAAAAAAGACTTCTGGAGTGGTTCCAGCCCAGCTCTGCCTCCTGCCTTTCAATTCAGTTCAACAAGTATTTATGGGTTTATAAGGATGGCACTGATAGGTGCTAGAGGTCACCGCCCTCTGTGAGCTTCCAATCTACTGAAAGGATACATGCATACAAATAACTAAAGGAGTTCTGCACAAAAGTAATGAAAGAGGAAAAAAAAAAACATTAGGGACTGAGTCTGGAGTAGGGTGAGAGAAGTTAAAGATACTCAGAATTTGAGATAAAGGAGAGGATTAAGTCAGGAGGATCTGAGTTCAAATCTGTCCTCAGACATTTAACACTTCCTAGCTCTGTGACCCTGGGCAAGTCACTTAACCACAATTGTCTCGACTTAAAAAAAAAAAAAAAAAAGGAGAGGATTTGTGAAATGTAGTCACAAGAAATGCTTACAATACACAACTCCTATATCAGAGAATGGAATAGTATTTAAGGCCCAAGAATATGATACACCAAATTTCTGTGCCTATCTCAATATGTTAAGTCAGTGATAATTTTGACTTGAATTGGGAAGTGAGGAATAGATTGATATTATTAACTCCTATATAATATATATAAGGGCCCTATATATAGGATAGCTAAATTAAGATGGAACAAATAATCCCAGTGAGAACTTCTTTGAGAGCTTAGAGGAGGCTGCATCAATTACATAAACAATTACTCAGGGCTTCAAGATCACTCTTTCCTCCATTTGGTGGGAAACTAGGCAGCTGAGATAGGGGAAGTCAAAAAGTAGAATTGAGAGACATATTGTTGGGCATATACCCCAAGGAGAGCAAAGATAGAGGGAAAGATCTCACATAAGCCAAAATATCCAAAACAAGACTTTCTGTGTTAGAACTAGGAACATGATATCCATCATTTGAGAAATGACTAAACAAATTCTACTCTATGGATATGATAAGAGATCTTTGTTATATAAGAAACAATGACTTCGAGGGATTCAGAAAAGAATGTTAAGGCTTACATGAACTGATGCAGAGTGAACAGAGCCAGGAGAATTCTATATACAATGTAGTTCAATGTAAATGAAAACACTAGAAATCAAATTCAAAGTCTCTCCATATCTGAAAATTCCACCTGACCTTAGAAAATAGTCCTTTTCCTGGTCTTTGGATTTCCTTTAATCCCTGAAACTATTGCATGCTTCTGATCTGGACTCCCACCGCCCTCCCCAACCCCTTCCTACATCTTTTGCTACTCATTCCACAGTTCTGGTATTGACCTATGGCTCTCTATGACTGACCTAGCATTATTGGCATATTTTTGAATGGAGGTCTCCCAACTTTCCAGATTATAATGTCTTCTTCTATATTATGATAGATCCCCACTCCCAACCCTTGAAAAGTCTCATCCCTGTTCATCACCTTATACAGGAAAGAGCTTTTTAATACATTTCCCCTCTCAAAAGCCACCTTATTATTGAAAGGAATAGAAAATGGAGTTTATGGGAGCTAAAATGGTGTAATAAGCAGTAAATCGTCATAACCCTCCCATATTCACCGCCAAACCAACCATAAAATAATGCCCCCAAACAAATCTTAAAACAGTAGAACCAGCAAAAAGATGGGGCGAAATAATGTGTTAACCTAAGAAGATTAGCAATAGAGGTTTATCTCATTCAGGTAAAGGGGGAACACCGTCCAGGAAAGGAAGCATCCCAACATGTCAGCAGCAAGCCCCACAACAGTGAACCGACAGGAGATCCTACAGCCTTCAACAGTGCCAGTCATCCCCATTCTCTCAACACAGAACCATGGGCTGCAGGGCAACAACAATGAAGCACCAGATAAACAGCCAGGGCCTGCAGATCCAGCACAAAAAGTCTGAAATAATGCCACTTTTAGAGAAGAACTCAAATTTGAAAGAAAGAAAAAAAAGCCACTTAAAAAAAAGAATCTGACCATAAAAAATAATTATGATTACAGGGAAGACCAAGATATAAACACAAAATAATATGAGAGGTAGAAGAAAATCTGGGGAAAGAAATGAGTGATACAAAAGAATTATGGAAAAAAAAAAGAGTCAATAGCTTGGAAAAAAGGAAACGACTGATTAAAAAGTAGAATTGGCCAAATGGAAAGGGAAATAAAAAAGCTAACGGAGGAAAACAACCCTTTAAAAGATAGAATTGGGCAAGTAGAAAGTAGTGACTAAATGAGAAATAAAGAATCAATCAAGCAGATTAAAAAGAATGAAAATATAGAAGGAAATATAAAATACCTCATGAGTAGAACAACTGACTTAGAAAACAGATCCAGGAAAGACAATGTCAGAATCATTGGACTACCTGAAAGCCAAAATCAAAAGGAGAACCTAGAAATCATCTTTCAAGAAGTTATCAAGGAAAACTGCCCTGGGGACCAGAAAGCAAAATAGCCATTACGAGGATCTACTGGTAACCACAGGAAAGGGATTCCAAAATAAAAACTCCAAAATTAGTTTTCTTGATTCTTGATTACAATCAAGAATCACCTACTCAGTGAAATTAAGTATATACTTCAAGGGAAAAAATAGTCATTCAGTGAAATAGAAGGATTTCAAGCTTTCACAAGAAGACCAGAATTGAACAAAAAATGATTTACAATATGAAGACCTAAAAGAAGACTAAAAGGAAAAGGGGGGGAAGAAAATATCAGGGATTCAATGGAGATGACCATGGGAAGTTCCCCTACATGGGAAGTTAATATTTGCAATTCTTAAAATTGTATCACTAATAATACAACTAAAAGGAATACACATAAACAGAGGTTACAGGTAATTGGTGAATTGGAAGGAATGAGATTAAAAATTAAGGGACAAGAAATAGTAATACACAGGTACAGAAAGAAGAGAGATAGAATGGGATAAATTATTTCACATGAAGAGGAGTGAAAAAATCTATTACAGTAGAGGGAAAGATGGCAAGGTAAGTGATGGGCATCATTTACACTTTACTCTCATCAGTATTGGCTCAAATAAGGAGCAATAGATACAGTCAGTCAAATATAGAAAACTATCTTATCTGACTAGGAAGGTAGAAGGGTAGAAGATTAAATAAGAGGAAGGGGGAAAGAAGATTGACAGAAAAGAGGACAGATGAGAAAGGGGTAGACAGAAGCATAAAACTGATGAAGAGAGAAAGAGTGAACAAAGAGAGAAGACAAACAAGAAAAAATAAATGGAAGATAAATGTACAGTTTATAATGGTGAATGTGAATGGGATGAACTCTTCCATAAAATGAAAGCAGATAGTAGAGTGGATCAAAAAACATAATCCAACAATATCTTGTTTACAAGAAACATGTGTGAAGCAGACACACACAGAATAAAGGCTTTTATTATGCTTCAGTGATAGAAATCCTGATCTCAGACAAAGCAAATGCAAAGATAGACTAATTAAAAGAGATAAGGGATTCTGGCCTCAGACACTTAACACTTCCTAGCTGTGTGACCCTGGGCAAGTTACTTAACCCTAATTGCCTCAGCAAAAAAAAAGAGAGAGAGAGAGAGAGAGAGAGAGAAAGAGAGAGAGAGAGAGAGAGAGAGAGAGAGAGAGAGAGAGAGAGAGAGAGAGAGAGAAGGAAACTACATCTTGCTAAAACATACCATTGGCAATGAAATAGTATCAAGAATAAATATATATACACCAAGTAGTTTAGTATCAAAATTATTAAAGGAAATGTTAAATGAGTTATAGGTTTCATGACCAAACAAGAGATAAAGGACATATAAAATGTAAAATAAATAATTTGATCATATTAATTTAATTTTTTACATAAACATAACCAGTGCTATTAAAATTAGAAGAAAAGCAGAAATCTGGGAAACAAGCCTCATTTCTCAACTATAGAGAGAATTGATTCAAATTTGTAAAAATATGAGTGATTCCCCAATTGATAAATGGTCAAAGGATATGAATAGGCAGTTTTCAGATGAAAAAATCGCAGTTATTCAAAGGTAAATGAAGAAGTATTCTAAATCACTTTTGATTAGAGAAATGCAAATTAAAATAACTCTAAAGTACCACCTCCCATCTATCAGATTGACTGTGACCAAAGCAAAAGGAAAATTATAAATGTCAGAGAAGATGTGGGAAATTTGAGACACTTATACACTGTTGGCAGAGTTGTGAAATGATTCAACCATTTTGGAGAGCAATTTGGAGCTATGCCCAAAGAGCAACCAAACTCTGCATACTCTTTGATCCAGCAATACCACTACTAGGTCTGTGTCCCAAAAAGATTATTAAAAAGGGAAGAGGACCTATAAGTACAAAAATACTTAGACAAGCCCTTTTCATTGGAGGCAAAATATTGGAAATTGAGGGGATGTCCATCAATTGGGGAATGACTGAACAAATTGCATTTTATGAATGAAATGGAATATTATTGTCCAATAAGAAATGATGAACAGGAAGATTCCAGAAAAACCTGGAAAGACCTGTACAAACTAATGCAATGTGAAATGAGCAGAGCCAATAAAACACTGTATACAACATCAGCAACATTGTGTGATAATCAACTATGCATGACTCAGTTCTTCTCAGCAACACAATGATCCAAAACAAGTACAAAGGATTCACACATGAAGGCAAATGCTATCCACATCCAGATAAAAAAATGATGATGCTCTGTGAATGCAGATTAAAGCATATTTTCTTAATTTTTTCCTGTTTTTTTTCTTTTTATCTGTTTTCTTTTACAACTGTGAAAATATGTTGTATAATAAGTTGTGTAAGACAGCATATGTATAACCTATATCAAATTGCCTACCATTTTAGGAAAAGAAGGAGGAGAGTGAAGAAGAAAAATTTAGAACTCAAAATTTTGTAAAAATGAATGTTAAAAATTGTCCTGATGCACAATTGGGGAAAATACATTAAAAATATAAATCTATTGATATAAATGCATATTTACATACAATAATATATATACGACCATCATTGAAAGCATAATTTTAGAAGGAAAATATATTTTTTAGAATTTTTTAGAAGCAATACATATTTTTAAATATGTGTATAGATATATATGTCTAAATTACTTCACACTGTTTAACTCTTCATTTCCACAAACTTCTCCTCTCCCTCCAACTGTGGGGGACTGCTGTCCTCAGTCCTTGAACCACATCTGGCCTATGATCCAGATGCCCAGAGGGTGTGAACAATTATTGCAAATTTGTCAGGTTCTTAATTTGCAGGGCTTTCCTGTATGTAAATCTGTGCCCTGCCTAGGAAGCAGATGCCTTAGGGAGAGTTAAGTTAGAGGTTTAAAAAAAATAACTCATAAAGCCAAACCCCATGATACCACTCATTATTACACAGATTTAGCTAGAACGTAGGTTTAAATTCTACTACCACCAACCCCTCCCCCAAACACACACATAACCATATTAATTCTACATAGTAAAAGCTTATCCCAAGATAGACTCCCAACAGGCTAAGGTCCAAAAATGCACTTACGAGTTAGTTGTGTTGGAACTGGAGCACACATTTTTGCATTTGCCTCTGGAAACCATGCTACTAATGATGGTCACATTTCCCAGGATGGGGGGAAGGAAGGGAATAAGTATTCATATACTGCCTACTATGTGCCAGGCACTATATTCAGTGCTTTTTAAAAATAATATCTTTTTTGATCTTCACAGCAATCAATAAAATATATTCTGTTATCAGCCCCATTTTGTTGTTGTTTAGTCATTTTGTTGTTTTGTCTGACTCTTTGTAACCCCAAATGATGCGTTCTTGGCAAAGATACTAGAGTGTTTTGTTATTTCTTTCTCTAGTTCATTTTTTTGGGGTAAGGAAACTGAGACAAAGAGAGTTAACTCACTTGCCTGGGATCTCATAGCTTGTCAGTGTCTAAGGTCAAATTTGAACTCAGATCTTCCTGGTCCCAGATCTCCACACTATCCATTGTACCATCTAGCTGCATAGCATAGTTCATTAAGGGCTATTTAACTCCACCAGTCTCTAAATCTTCTATGTAATGGGCATAGAGCTCAATGCTATGGATATGAAAAACAATTATGAGATTCTCCTTCTAAGGTGACATTCAATCAGAACAACACACAGGTATTTACAAAATTTATCCAATGTAAATACAGAATTTTTTTTGAGGGGAAACACTAGTACCTGGGAGAATCAGGATTGGCATCAGGTAGATGATCCTTGATCTGCTTTTTGAAGGGAACTAGAAATTCCAAAAGGTGAAAGTGAGAAAGAAATACTTTCCCAGGGTCAGGGAAAAACAAGAAGGTCAATTTAGCTCACCTTAGAATATGGGGGATATAATTGTAATTAGTATGGAAAAGTAAGTGGAGCCAAAATAGGAACTATATATATATATATATATATATATATATATATACATATATATATATATATATATATATATATATATATACACACACACACACACATATATCAAGCAGTGAAATTTGTATTCCTATTTTGGAGTAAATCTGCTCCTCCATGCTTCCAAGTATTTTGTGCTCCATAATCACTCACTTCACTTCTTCCTTCAAATATTCTTTGCATATGATCTCAGCCAGCAGTAAGGGGGAAAATAAATATGACTATAGGAATTTACCTGAATCTAAGAATGACTGACAGATTCCTCTTGGCCAAGCATTTATTCATTTAAGTCAGCAAGCATTTGGTGAGAACTTAATACATGCAATGGTAACTAATGGATAAAGCACTGCACTTGGAGTCAGAAGGACTCATCTTCCTGAATTCAAATCTGACCTCAGCCCCATGGCAAGTCACTTAACCCTGTTTACCTCAGTTTCCTCATCTGTGAAATGAGCTGAAGAATAAAATAGCAAACTACTCCAGTATCTCTGCCAAAAAATCCTCAAAATGGAGCCACAAAGAATCAGAAATAATTGAAAGGACACAACAAAAATATTTGAAATGTACTATGCTGAGAGCTAAAGCTACAAAAAGAAAAATAAGTCATCTCTGTCTTCAAAGAACTTACAGTATAGAGATTTCTCCTTTGGTCTGTATTTGCTTTAAAAAAAAAAATCTACAGATTCACTGATTAAAAAAATTCCCCCAAAGAATCTAATTTACAGGGGAAGATCTGCACTGTATTGTGTTAGAGAGATGCCTGGGGCACTGAGAATGTAGCATCTGTTTGTGGTCACAGAATTAGGATGTGCTTAAGAAGCCAAGTTCTTGAGGACAGAAACTATCTTGCTGCTGCTGCTGCTGCTCCTCCCCTTACTCCTATTCCTCCTCCTCTTCCTTCTTTTTCTTCTTCTTTTTTCTCTTCCTCTACTTCTCCCTCTTCTTCTTCTTCTTTCTTTTTTCTTCTTCCTTCTTCTTATTATCCGTCTTTCTCTTCTTGTTCTTTTTCCTCTTCTTCTTCTTCCTCTTCATCTCTTTCCTCTTCTTCTTCCTTCTTCCTTCTTCCTTCTTCCTTCCTCCTTCTTCTTCCTTCTTCATCCTTCTACTCCTTCTTCTTTTTCTTCTTCTTTTTCTGCTTCTGCTGCTGCTGCTGCTGCTTCCCTCTTCTCTCCTCTCTCTCCTCTCCTATCTTGTTTCTCTCCTCTCTTCTCTCTCTCTTCTATTCCTCCTCCTTTTCATCATCATCATTATCATCTTCTCTTTTTCCTTCTCTTCTCTCTTCTCCTTCTTGCATTAAAATCGCAAGATTCCTAGCACTTAGTAGTGATGGAAGATAGTAAATAAATGCTTTTTTATTCATTCATTCCAGAATGAAACTAGAGCTCTCTCTATTACATCAGCAATATCAAACACATTTCCAGGCCATTCCTGAGTAAGGCTCAAATCAAACTAAAATATAATTAGGAAATATGGAAGAAAATAAATAAGAATACAATGTAATATAGATAATGCTTTTCTTAAGTTATCTAAGACAACCTGCAGCCTGCAGGGATCCTAATGTATGATTTAGTGCCCTTCCCATCTCATTTCTATTGCAGTGCAATGCTCTCTCCTGTCTCAGTGCCTTTGAACTGGCTTTCACCTATTCCTGGAATGCACCGCACCAATTTCACCTCTGCCTTTAAGAATCCCCTGTTTCCTTCAAAATTCCCAGCAAGCTGTATCACACCATAATGAGCACCTTGGTACCTGTGAGTCCTTTCTCTGAAATAGGGATGTGATAGAGGGAATTTTGCATCTGGCATGAGGTTAGATTGAATTACCAATAAAAGTCCTTGCACAAGCCTTCTGGTCCCCATCAGTTCTCCTTCTTTAACTGTCTCCTTTTCTATTAGTATCACCTGTTTGTAATAATAGCTAGCATTTATATGGCACTTTTAGGTTTGCAAAGCACTTTATGTAAGTTATCTAATTTGATCTTCACAAGAACCTTTTGATGTAATCACTATTATTATTCTCATTCTGCAGAAGCAGCAGCAAAAAAATAACATATTAGGATCGTTCAGCTAAGGAGTCAGGATTTAAACTCAGGACTTTTTCACTTCAAGCTTTGAAGTCTGTCCATTAGACTATACAACTAGGTGAAGTAATGGCCTTTTATTTCCTATTCTTCCACACCTAATACAAAAAGTTGGCTTTAAAAGTCTCAAATAGAACATCTAATTTCATTCATATATATATATATATATATATATATGTATAGTTTCCTGGTATGGAGAGTGGTGAAGTCAGATAGGGAGTACAGGTTTGATATTCTTTCTCTTTTATATTTTGTTTTTACAATAATGGCTGGAATACACAGTTACACAGAGAGTAGACCAATAACAGTAAGTGTATCTCATTCATAGAAGGAAATGTAACCAAAACATGGTAGAAGGATGGACTTCATCAGTGTTAGGATCCTTTAACCTCTAGCTTAAATGAGTATATTTCTCCCCTCCCTGACGTTCATGTTCCAGTTAAAATGTTCTTCACACATACAACTCTCTCTCCAGTGTCAATGGCTGTCACCCATGATTGGAATGCACTGCCCCAATCTCGCCTCTGCCTCTAAGAATCCCTTGTTGCCTTCAAAATTCTGCTCAAAAGACCCACGTGAAACCTTTTTTTGACATCTCTGGCCCCTATTCTATACCCTACAAAATTTCCTTGTATTGTGTTGGTAGCTATTTTTGTATCTATTTATATATTTGCATGTTTTCTCTCTGGACATAATATAAATTACCTGAGGGTTTGTCTTTGTATCCCTAATAGCTGGTACAGTGTGGACACAGAATAGATGTTTGGTGATTGAGTGCTTCTGATATTTGTTTGATCTTTAAGATAGAGATTTGGATAAAGGATATAGCATCCATTGGCCATGTCTTTTCATCACATCTCCTCCCCTGGGTACAAACCTGTTGGTTCCCAAACCATAACATGGGCCCAAACAGATTCAACACAAGACCCCTGACACCAGCCCCCTCCCCCCCAAAAAGAAACAGTATAAGGTATGAACATATACATAAGGTATGAACACATGTGATCACTGCCTTTGTACTCTCCAAACTCCCTTGCAAACCTCTCCTGGCTCCCTTCTGTCTCCATCTTCACAGCCAAACCCTCAGAATATAAAGAACAGCTTTGTACAAAATATACCAGCAGCATTCATTCTATCTGCTCCCCTTAAATTCCCCACAGCCTGCCATTGGAGGGCTGAAACAATCAGTGACTTTCCTTCAGCCGTTCCCAATAGCCCTAGTCCAGTGAGAAGCCTCTCTGGGCAGTGTCCAGCATACTTCTAGGCACAGCAATGCCTATGTTTTCTGGTTCTCTGCTGCCTCTACCCCATGCTGTGTTTCGTTCTCACCTGCATCCTGTCTGTCCTCTGTGATGAAAGATACTGGGGGCTTCCCAAAGAGCAGGCTCCCTAGTGTTTGCCTTAGCTCACTTTCCACTGTCATTAACTTCATCAGGGACTGGGGGGTTTCCTTCTTCCAACAGCCTAGTCTTTCTCCTTTTTTTCTCTGTTGTCTATTTTTTCCACATCAGATTATTAGGAGTTTGCATATTTAGTCAATCATCTGACATGTGCTTTTTTTTTAAGTTATTGAAATGTGAGGAAGAGATCTCAGGTTACAAGTAAAACATCATGCAAATAACCCATGTATATCTAAGCACTTTTGCATTCTAACAGTGTTTCACAATAATCTCATGAGGTTGAGTAGTTATTATCCCCACTTTACATATGAGGAAAATGGGGCTTAAAAAGTGAACTGACTTCCCCAAGTTCACATTAGCAATAAACGTCAGGGACAGGAATCCAGCCCAAAGTATTTGTATAAATGTTTTGTGGTGTTCGAAACTTATCCATGGACCTTCTCTCATGTGGGTATTTGAACTTTAAACAAATAAGTAAATTACAGATCCAGCCTCTTGCAGGCAGCAAGCTTCAGTAGGAAGAGAGAGCTGAGTTGAGTCATGACATCTGGATCTTGGTCCCAGCTCTGCAACATAGCAGCCACGTGCGCCTTTGGGAATAATCTCTTTATCTCTGTTTTGCTGTAATGAGAGGAATGGACTACCACGTGTGACCACCAGTGGTAACCACCACAAATTTGTTGACTGTGAAGACATTTCATGGGATGATGTGATGCCAGGTGTGGTTGTTTAGACTGTTAGGGGTGGAATCAAGAGGAGCTGGGCTTTAATCCTGTTTAAGACACTTACTAGCTGTGTGGCAAGTCCCTTAATCTCTAGGAGTTGGTTTCCTCATTCCCCAGCATAGGAATAAAATAATGACATCCACTTCAGAAGGTTTTTGCAAGGATTAAATTAGATGATTGATGGATGTCAAGTGCTTTCCAGACTATGTATGTGTATGTATGTGTGTTACATATATTAATGTATATATGTGACATATAATACTGGGTTTCCCAAAAGTCTTGGTGTATTAAACTTAAAAAGTTTAAACAAGTTTTAACAGCAGGTTATCTATAAGCTTTAATAGCTTAGAAACTGCCCTAAGACTTTTGGAACACCTTAGAATATATTTTGAGGTATACGGCGTAATTAATATTCATTTGGTCTTCATAAAAACCATGTGAGGTAACTGCTATTAAAGCTTAAAACTGCACTAAGATTTTTAGGACACTGGGTGTATATAAGTATATGTGTATATGACATAAGTATATGTCATATATAGTATATATTTATATGCTACATACCTATATGTATAGTAGGTACATATGTATATGTTACATACAAATGCATAGGTATTCTATACAACTTATACACATATATGCATATCTAATATACCTACACAATGTGACCTAAAAATATATAGATATCCATACATATATAAAAAATCTTTTTTCATTATTGGTATTATTAGTGTTGTTGCTATAAACATTGTAGTATCCATAGATCTATCAGTTAATCAACAAGCATTTGTTAAGCTGTCCTATGTGCCAAGAAATATATTTCATATTTATAGAAATATAAGTTTAGTATATGAACTCTGAGATACAAAGCAAAAATGAAATCAATCCTGCCTCCAAAAAATTTATATTATAAAGTAGAGGAGGAGAGGAACATGTATGTGTATATGTATAAATATATATATGTATATGTATTTATATGATATACACAAAATTGAATACATGATATAGGGAGGTCTCATTTAGTGAGAAAAAATGAATTCCTTGATATGATCACCTGTGTTTGAATTCACATTATTTTAAATTATAATTATGTAAAATATGGTCATTGGTTCTACCCCAATGGAAATATGCAATGAAGTTCAAATAGTGAGGTCCCCTTAAAGGAATTCTTTATTCACCCTAACCAGTCCTCCATTGTAGGTTGGGGACAGAAAGCACTAGCATCTGGGAAAATTAGGAACAGTTTTATGTAGAAGATGAGGCTTAAGCTGATAATTGAAGGAAACCTGAGATTCTCATAGGCAGAGGAAAGAGAGGCTTCTAGAAATGGGATCCAGCCAGCACAAAAGCCAAAAGATGGGAGATAGAATATTGCATGTGAAACAAAACAAACAGGGCAGTCTAGTGGGACTAGAGGTATATGGAAGTGAATAATACATAAGTAGAGTAGAAAACTAGGAAGAGCCTGAGTATTAAGGAGCTGTAAAACATGGCAGTCCTTGAACCTTAGGGATCATCTAATTAAATTCTTCTTTTGACAGATGAGGAAACTGAGGTCCAGAAAGGCTGACTCATCAAACTCCCAGAGGAAGTAACTGGCCAAATCTCAAACAGAGATCCTCTTTCTCCCATTCCAGTACTGTGCATGTTTCACACAATGTATGAAAAGTAGAAATACATATAAGACAGAAAATGCTTCCCAGATGATGGAAATCATCCTCAGCATCTCAAGATGATATCAACGCTGCATCCCAGACCTGCCCCTCCTTCCAGATATCAGAGCAGTTGGCAGGTTATATTCACCCTCACTCCCCAGTGCAAAGGAATCCTAGGGATGAATCTGTCAAAACACACCAGTTCAGAGAAAATACAATCATACTTATGTTTATAGGAAGCAGGAGAAGAAAACTATTATAAGGCATGAAACTACTCAGGCAGCTGGCACATTCCCTGGGCTCCTGGAGGTTATGTCAGAGAGGGGAGGTTCTTTTGAGTCAAAGAATCCAATCAGTGCAGCTTATTTAAAGGAATTGACAACATGTTAGCCCATCTAGATACCTTTACCTGGTGAGACTACCTCCAGTGAGATAATCCAACAATTAGAGTTGCAAATTAGGTTTCAACTAGGAAGTTAGAGTAGACAACAATGCTGGACTTGAAATAAGGAAAAGCTGGGTCTAAACCCTTACCTCAGACATTCTTGGGCAAGTCATTTAATTCCCTCAACCTCAGTTTCATCATCTGTAAAATGGGAATAATTATAGCACTTACCTCTCAGGGTTGTGAGGATCAAATAAGGCAACATGTATGCAGTGCTTTGCAAACTTTAAGGTTATATAAAAATGCTAGTTATTGCTTATTATTACCCCTTTGTCTCATGTGTTACTTATGCTTGCACTCACTTTGCCCTAGATTTCATATACAAAGGTAAGAGAGTGGGCTTTTGGAGGTATATTTGTATTAACTGCCTTTAGCAGATCCCTTTTCTAAAAGCTTATTAAGTCTTACTAATTGATATCAATTATTAATCATAAAATACATTGTTGAGTATTCATGGGTATTTATCCCTGACTGTCTCAGAGAAGAGGAAGCTAGATTGTTAATGTGAGTAAAAGTTTGGAAAAGTAGATCCATATCATGTACCATAGCAAGAAAGACCCACACCAATCATGGCCTGTTACTGTTTCCACAAAATGTGGTATGTTTGAAAGATGCAATATCTGTTCCCTCTAGATTGAAGTTTTTAAGTAGGGGGCTTACCATTGGTCAAGAATATTGTAGAGAGGATTCTTCTTCAAGGGGAATTAGTCTGGTCATCTTCTGAGGTCTCATCCAACTCTATGTATGATTCTATAATTCTCTGACCTTGCTGGTCTCCTCAAGAACATTCAAAAGATTAACCACAGCCATTTAACTTTTTGAAGAGGGGATTGTTGGAAAGATTGCAGTGACTTTCAAAGCACAGAATGTTGAGTCTTGTGCCTTGTGCCCATATCACCTGAAGTCAATTAGATTGAACAAGGATTTAATAATATAAGACTGTTGCTGTTATTCTTGCTTTCTAAGACCAATGACATTAGTATATGAGATAGGTCTGACAATGTCTGACCAAGTTCTAAGCTCTCCACATGACCTGCTTCCACCACTTTCACAACCATTGGAACAAATTGTTCTCATCCACCCATTCTACAAGGGAAAGTCTTCACATGCTTAGAGTAGACATTGTCCTAATTTGTCAACAGCTTTGAGGCTTGTCAGTTATACCCAACCTGGTTTAGCCCATCTGCCAAGATAGTTTTGTCAGATTGTAGCTGCTGTACATGCTTCAGCCTTTTAGAGCCATAGGTGAGAGTTGAATGCCAAGTACCCACCAAAGGTAGATGAGCAGCCTTGAAGAGACCTTACACAAGAGGTGCTAGTCCTCCCTGAATATTCACTACATCCCTACAGACAAGTCACATGTTTTTTACAACATGAGAAACAATCAAAACTAAAGAGAAACTAAAACAACTCAATAACAAGTATAGCAAAACCCCCAAGCTTGACCAGGTATTGCTCTCTTGAAAGATCAACAGTAACAGTTGACACAATGTCTTCATGGAAAGAAGATCAATATTTCCATATTAAGCAGGACCCAGAGGATATTCCTAAGCACACATAGGTGGACTTTGGACCTGGCTTTTCAATCCATCATCTTTTACCTGCAGTCTGACAACTTTAATATATTGTGTAGGACTTTGATATTTGCAAAGCCCTTTACAGACATCTCCTTTGAGTCTCATAACAGTTCATAAGATAGTTTAGTCCAGACATTATTATCTCCATTTCACATATGGGGAAATTGAGGTTCGAGTTAAGTTACTTGCTCACGGCCAAACAAAAGGATCACAGGCCAGATGAGTTCACATCTTCTAGATTCCTCATACAGTGCTATCCACCATAAAATTGCCTTTGAAAAATAGTTTATCAATCATAGAATTCTAGGTTTAGATCTAGAAGGGGCCAAAAAATGGTATTTGATCTAATTCTATTATTTTGTAGATAAGGAATTAGGACATAAAAAAGGAAGTAATGACCAAAATCATATCAGCCAAAAGTGATATAGCTGAGGTTCAAACCCAGGTCTTCAGACTCTGAACCCAGTACTCATTCCCATGTACTCTGCTACTTCTCCATGTTTTAGCCTCACATGCTGTCCCTTTGACAATTATTAAAAGTATTTGGTTCCAGAAAAACAACAATCACATTGAATATCCTGGACCACAGTGGAGTGGAATAAACCCAAGTGGATTGTGACATCAGTTACAACTGAAATCAAGAATGAAATCAAGGATTGAATTCAGTTCAACTGCAGATTTACTTACAGCTTCCTTGGAGATATTGTTATAGACTCTAGGGAGAAAAGCAGAGCCAAGTTCAACAGCAAATAACTCACTCAGTTATTACATTTCAGCCAAAGATATCAGTCCAGAACTCAAGAGAAGCTCCATCAGCTGCAAAGGGTATGCAGCCTGAACTGTCTAGAAAAGCAAGTATAAAAGAATACTGCCATGAGTTGAAGCCAGTCAGTCAATGAACATTTATTAAGAACCTACTATGTGTCAGGCACGCTAAGTACTGGGGACACAAAAAAAGATGAAAGACACTTTTTGCTCTCCATAAGCTTACAATCTAGTGAGACAGCAAGCAAATATGTACAAGAAATATGCAACATAAGGAGGTGTCCTGAAGATTAAGTTGGGATTTGAATGTGCTTACCTCAGTTGCTAATATTCACATAAAGACATAAAGAACAGAGTAAGAGCCACAAAGTAACTTAGATTCAATTTTTAATTTTTTCTTCAAAATTATGAGCTAAGAACTTAACAAAAAGAATATTTCTATATATAAAATGTTAGGAAAAAGAGTAGTCTGTGAAACTATTCTTCTATTTAGATTCAGATTTACACATTTATAAAATTTAATATGTTAGTACCATTCTTACTCTACCCATCTGTATCCCTTTCAGAACTTCCTTCTATTTTCTTCTGGGTATTTTTTGAATATTTCAATGAAACCCATTTCTTTCCCTAGATTATTTTTAATCCCATCCACACTGCTGCTCAGGTACTCATGAAGGGCAGAGAAGAAACAATTCGAACCATAGGGCCATATCTAATTATCTATACATGGGAATATGAAGCCACAATAAAGTACAAAGACCCACATGTAACTTTTTTTAAATTACCTAATTTTTCTGAGTCATGATATTGCAAATTTACTTTTCCCTCCTTGCCTTGGGCAGAAGGTCGTTTTTTCAGAGAGAGGAAGGGAATAAAGGAGGAAGGAAAGTGAATCCATGATGCTTATATTGGAGACTTTAAACAGATCACATAGATAGAATGACAAGTAATTATGGGGGAAAAATGTCTGTATCTATCTTTTTTGAATTTGAATCTACTTTCTTCAGGGACCAAAGTTTAGAAAGAACAGTATTCACCAGTTTGGGTAGACATTTAATTATCAGTCTACTGACTGGTATTTATTATTTATTAAGTAGTCAGGCACTGTTAGGTGCTGAGGATAAAAAGAAAGGCAAAAGATATGTAACTCATCTCTTGTATAATGGCAAAAGACATTTATTGGGTATCTAGGATGTGGTAGAGGGAATTCATGGAACAAAGAGAAAATTTGTCTAGAAAACCTCTGAGATCTCCTCCAAATCTTGGATTCCAATACTATTTTTTCCATTTCTTGAACTTTTATTCATGATCAATCACTCAATCAGTGAACCAATAAGCACTAAATAAAAATTCTTGCTATGTGCCAAGAACTGTGCTAAGTGCCAGGAATACAAAGAGGAAAAACAAAATAATCTGTCTACAAGATGTTTACATTCTAAAAGAGAGATAATAAGTACGCATCTAAAAAATATATATGTAAAATATGTAAATATTTATATGTAAATATATATTTAGATATGCAATATATATTTAGATGTGTATCCATCTTGTATATATGGAATATATATGTATATATTTAGATGTGTATCCAAAGAATATATACTAGATGGATTAGGCAATAGCTACAGTTACAGTTGGAGGAATCAGAAAGTTTCATGGAGAAGATAATGCTTTAGATGCATTTTGAAGGAAAGCAGAGATTGCAAGAAAGGGAGATGAAGAAGGAGAACATACCAAGCATAGAGATAGCAAGGGTAAACACAGAGCTAAAAGATGTGGGGTGTGTGTGTGTGTGTGTGTGTGTGTGTGTGTGTGTGTGTGTGTGAGAGAGAGAGACAGACACAGAGAAAGAAAGACAGACAAAGAGACAGAGACAGACAGATAGAGAGACAGAGAGACAGAAAAAGACAGAGACAGAGAAAGAGAAAGAGATAGAGACAGAGAAAGAGAGGCAAAGACAGAGAGACAGAGAGGGAGAGGGGTAGGGAGAGAAGGAAAGGGAGGAGAGGGAGGAGAGAGAAGAAGCAGATATTGCTGGATTGTTGAACATGAGGAGGAAAAACTGAAGATACAGGAAGGACCAAGGTTCTGCAGATGTTTAAAAGTCAAGCAGAGAAGTATATATTCGGTCCTAAAGGTAATAGAGAATCAGTTAGTTAATTGATCAAGAGTGGCATAATTGTTTTGCTAATTGCCTGGAGGTTGGTTTGGAATAGAGAACGATTTGAAGCATGGAGCCAAATAGAATTGTGTTGCAATATAGTAGTTAGAGGTGAGTAGGGTCTGAACAAGAATAGAGACTGATTGGAGAGGGGTAGATATATTCCAACCAGTAGATGGTTATTTCAAATGCTTAACTGTTTTCAGTAAAATGATGCTCTTGCAATCTCACTGAATTTAGAGTTTAGTCTTTAAAACCATTTATTCCAAACCTTGTCTTATAGATGAGGTCTTTCCATAAACAATGCAATATAGATATTCCAAGATCAACAAGAAACTCATTCAAATTATATTATTTGAAAAGATGCATTGGCAATCCTTCAATGTAAAGTGTGGCCCCAACTTTGCCACTAATTCCCTGGATAAGACCTTAACTAAGTCCAGGTGATTTCTAAGTACATTCTGGTTCTATGAGTCTATGATTATAACTACTATGTCACAAATTTGACCTATTCTTTAAGGATTTAAATATGTTTGCCTTTGTAAATTTCATTTACAAGCTGGGGTACACTTTTGTACCTAATTACCTATTGGGTTTTTTTTCCCTAGGATGAGAAATGTCAGAGTAATAGAGAAAGTTAGAAGGTACATGAAGATCAATAGAAATTGAAAGTGAATGAAAGGAATCCCTGAAGGCAGATTCTCTGAAGGCAGTAATTCTTACCATAAAAAACTATAAAAAGCCATATAAAACTCTATATATACAGTAAAGGATGGACTAGATCTTGGTACCATCATGCATTTGGAAACAGAATTGATAGGTCTACTGTATAGCAGCATGGCATCCACAAAACGTCCTTAATGATGCTACGGTACCTGGTCACCCTCCAATAATGTGATGTTTTGACAATCACCAATACCTGTAAAGTTCTGGTGTTGATATGCCTGAAATCTTCCTCTAGAGAGAATAATTGCTGATATTTGATCCCAAGCTCGGGACATCTATTTCTGTTTGCTTTTGTTATTTCTAACCTGATTGGCAGATACTTTAAAGCATGTGTCTAGCCTAGTCTCTGTCTCTGCTGACTAGCAGCTCAACCTTCCAGACAAGGAAAGAAGGGGGTGCATTGCCCATCTCCAAAGAGCAGCAGTCAATAATCTCAGGTTAAGACTAGCAAAGTGGACCATCTTAAGAGCTTGAACAAGTTTGGAATCTTCCCTGTCTCAACCATCTCCTCAAGCTTCTTGAGTTGAGACCTGCAATCAGAACTCACAAGGATAGTCTTTGTCCCTTAGCACTGCCCCAAACAAAGAATGGCCTTCCTGCCTCACCAAAAATTAGGATGAGGGTTACAATTTCAAAGAGACATGATTCATTTTTCCCATTCCCCAAAGGCAGGAAGATTTAAAAAACTCTAAAAGTAAACACCACACCCTATCTAAAGAAAAGCAGATCCTCCCTTTCCCCCAGTGGAATTTCACTCAGTGGGTCCACATGCCCCAGGATCTTCCAAAACAAAACCTGACCATCCCGTCACAGAGGGCACTTCCTGTTTTGAGTAGCAATGTGATGCTTTCCCTCCTACAAGTCCTCAGCTCCAGGAATCCACATAGCAGGAAAGATGGATCCAGACTTAAAGGAAGGTCCCTGAGGTTCCTTGTAGACACTTCTCACAGCTTATAGAGTTTTCTTGGCCACTCAGTCAAATATTTATTGAGCCCCTACTAGGTAGATCATAGAGATACTAGTACAAAGGGAATGAAACAATCTCTACTTAGTATCAGCTTACATCCTAATGTTGGGAAAAGACACACGATGATGATGATGATGATGATAATAATAAAAACTATGATAAATATGCATTTATATAGTGCTTTAAGGTTTTCAGACAACTTTATAAATATAATCTATTTTATCATCACAACAACCCTAGGAAGTAGATAATATATTCCCCATATTACAAATTAAAAACTGAGGCAGATAGATGTTAAATGGCTTATCCAGTGACACAGAGTAAGTATGTTTGAGGGTACATTTAAAATGAGGTTTTTCTTGACTCAGGATCCAGTCTATGCACTGTAATATCCAATGCTCTCACACATACATATTGCATGTATGTAAGTATATATTAAACACATATGTATATATAATAAATATATACACAGTATATAGAAAATATATACACATGAATTATTATGTATGCATCTGTTGTGTACACATATTGTGTGCACATATATGTATGTATACATGTGTGTACATGTGCTGCTTTATAGGTATTGTGTGAACATGTATGCACATGCATATGCATTTTCAGCATAACTATAAAGTAAATAAATGCATATGTATAAAGTGTGATTAAATATAAGAGAACATCAAAGGGAGTATATTATTAGCAGTCTTCATTTTCCCTGACTTTGGCTACAAGCTACCTAGGTCAACACTTCCACTGGAGTCCTTAGATCCCCAGGGGATCAGAAGATAGATTTCAGGAGGAGAGGGGGTCTGTGAATTAATATCCTTTAAAATATTTTGATAACTATTTCCGTAAAAATCAATTTCATTTGTAATTCTAAGTATTTTATTTTATGAATTTTAAAACATAGGCTTCACCAGGCTGCCAAAAGGGTTCCTAACCCCTCCCCCCAAAAAAGGTTAGGAACTCCTAATTTAGAGTCTGTTTTCTTCTTTCCACTCTCTGCTTTATTACTTTATCTGCCTAGTATTTGTTAATTGTCCTTGACTTAGAATCACAGCCTTACGGATGCCTGGTATGTCTGGGAGGGACTTCGGAATTCATCTCTCATCTAACCTTCCCACCTAATAAATAATGAACCAAGATGCAGAATGATTATAAGATTTGCTGAAGGTTTCAATCAAGCCAAAGCAGATTTTGTGTGATTTTCACAAGATGGATGGATTTGGATTCTGTCATCTTCATTGGAACAGAGCATCCCCTTGGGAAGGGGAAATTACAGGTCAATATATGGCACATCTGGATGTTAAAATCATGACCAGAGGATCTCTCAAAAAGCTGGGTCTTGATCCTTTTGTACTTTCCTGTAACCTTTTTGAGATTATTCTTGGTTTCTTTTCAAAGTGTTTTGTAAACTATATCTTTAAATTCTTTTTTATTTGGTCTTTAAAGAAGTCTTCCTTCTAAGCTCCCTGTCATCTCTCAATAAATCAGATGCCCATCTAATCTTATTTTTATCACTTGCTCTAGAGAATGGGGGAGGGGAAAAGAGAAGGAGGGATAGAGAGAGCAACGACTTTTTACCTTGAAATGTGCTTTATGCAGTCCAGTCCTGACAGCACATATGCTGTTATTTTGCAGAAACAAAAGCAATAAATGACTGTTTAAACAGGGAAACCATGAAAAGAAAAACACAAAGCATTGGGACTGGGAAGGAGGAGAACAGGAAAAGAAATATTTCCCGCACAAACAGAGAGGGAGAAAAAGATATGTTCTGGCTGAGAGTATGTAACCTAAGGTCTTTCTCTACATGTGTTACAGGGATTTTTGACCTTAGTTTTCTAACATTCTGGAAGGCCTCTTTATCAAGTAAAGTAAAAAAAAAACATTTCAAATTTGAAAAAATTGGCAATCTTCAAATTTTAAAAGATTTGGTAATAGGATTCTTAGCTAGATGGGACTTTCAAGACTATGAAATCTTACCACCTCAAGTGGATTCAAACTCAGATCCTCTGATTCCAAATCCAATCATTCCATCCATTGTACTATGTTGCTTCCACAGTATCAGTAATATTCTTTCTATCAAACTGAACCTTAAAGTAATCAGCATGATATATGCAAAGAAATCATTGGCTATCATGGAACTCAGAAGTGACAAAGACCACACAAATCTTTCTATATTTATGAGCCTCAGTTTTATTCATCTATGAAGCATAGATGGAAACACCTTTACACTATACCTCCCATAGTTTTTGTGATGAAAGGCAGAAATAGACATAACTGTCAAAGCAAAGTAGCCACCTATGTATTATGGTTGTAGTAATAAATACAAAGCTGCTGAAAAGTCTCTCTCATAAATTACAGAAGGAAATAGACAGTAAAGCTATAAGAGTGGAGAACCTCAACCTTCTTTTTCCTTTCAGGTCTAGATAAATCTAATCATGAAATAAATAAGAATAATTAAGAAGATAAATAGAATCTTACAAAGGTTAGCTATGATAAGTCTTTGGAGAAAAATTGATGGGAATAAAAAGAAATACATTTTTTTCACAAAAATTGACCAGTCAATTGAATATTTATTTCATGACCTCCCTAAGAAAAAATCTCAGGACCAAATGGATTTTCAAGTGAATTCTACCAAGCATCTATGGAACAATTGATCCCAATCCCAATATGGTACAAACTATTTGAAAAAAAAAAACAGTAAAGAAGGGACCCTACCAAATTCCTTTTATGCACAAATATGGTTTTAATACCTAAAACAGGAAAAAAAAAGAAAGAAAACTACAGGCCAGTTTCCTTAATGAATATCAATGCAAAAAATTATAATAAATACTAGCAAGGAGATTACAGCAATATATCACAAAGATCATATACTATGATCATAAACAATTTATACCAGAAATACAGGGTTGATTCGATGCTAGAAAAATTATAATCATAATTGACCATACCAATAACAAATAAAAATCATAGGATTATATCAATAGATGCAGAAAAAAAGTTTACAACCAAAATATATTCTTATTCCTAGTTTAAAAAAAACACTAGAAAGCACAGGAATAAATGGGAACTTTTCTTAAAATGAAGAGTACTATTGTTGTTGTTCAGTTGTGTCCAACTCTTCTCAACCCCATTTGGAGTTTTCTTGGCAAGGCTACCAGAGAACTTTGCCATTTCCTTCTCCAACTCATTTTACAAACAAGGAAACTAAGGAAAATAGGGTTAAGTGAGTTGCCCAGGGTCACACAGCTGGTAAACATCTCAGGCTGGATTTGAACTTGGGTCTTCCTGACTCTGGTCCAGGAGCTTTATCATCTGTGCCACCTAGCTGCCCTAAAATAAAAAGTAATTCAATCTAAAACCAAAAGCAAGTTTCTTTAACAGACAGAAACCCAAAGCTCCCCAATAAGATAAGGGGGGAATCATGTCCATTATAAACACTATTATTCAATATTAAAGTAGAAATGGTAACTATTGCAATAAGAAAAGAAAAAAAGTTCAAGGAATAAAAATAGACAACGAGGCAACAAAACTATCACTATTTGCAGATGATATTATGGTCTACTTAGAGAACACTAGATAATGAACTAAAAACTATTTGAAACACTTAACTATATTAGTAAAGTTGTAGGACATAAAATAAATCCACAGAAATCATCAGCATTTCTATATACTACCACCAAAATCCAAGAGGAAGAGATAATTCATGTAAAATAACTGTAGACAGTATAAAATACTTGTGAGTTTACTGAATCTGTCAAGACAAACTTAGGGACATATGAACACAATTACAAAATGCTTTTCCACAAATAAATAAAGATTTAAGTAGCTGCAGAAGTATTACTTGTTCATGAGCGTGCTGAGCCAATATAACTTAAATGACAATTCTACTGGAATTGATTTACTTATTCAGTGCCATTCCAATCAAAATGCCAAAAAAACAAAAAATTATATTATTTTTTAAAGCTAGAAAAAAATTTTAAAACCATGTATAAGAACAAAAGATCAAAAACATCAAAGGAATCAGTGAAGGGGGAAAAAAAAGGAAGTCTAGTAGCACCTGATTTCAAACTGTAATATAAAATGGTAATAATCAAAACAATCTGGTACTGGCTGAGAAATAATGATGGGTTGGTGGAATAGATTGGATACACAACCCAAAGTAGCAAATTATCATAGAAATCTAGTGTTTTATTAATTTAAAGAGCCAAGCTTTTGTGGTAAAAGCTCACTCTTTGACAAAAATTATTAGGAAAACTAGAAAGTGGTTTGTCAAAAACTAGATATAGACCAACATCTCACACTGTATATACCAAGATTAAAATAAATAAATAATTAAGACATAAAAGATGAAATCATAAGTGAGGGGAGCATGGAAAAGTGTATCTGTCAGATCTACAGATAAAGGAAGGTCTTATGACCAATCAAGAGATAGAAAGGATCAAAGGAAGTAAAATGGATAATGGTGATTACAATAAATATTTTTTTTCACAAACAAAACTAATGCAACCAAAATTAGAAAGAAAAAAGAAAATCAGAGGAGAGGAAGAATTTTACAAGTTTTTCTGATAAAATTTCATTTCTCAAATGTATGGGGAACTAAGCCAAATTTACACATACACACACACACACACAAACACACACGCACACACACACATACATACACACAAAATGAGACACTCACCAATTGATAAATGGTCAAATGAACAGGCAGTTTTAAGAAGAAATCAAAGCTATCAATAGTCACATGAAATAACAGTTTATATCACTATTGATTAGAAAAAAGCCAATTAAAACAACTTTGAGATACCATTTCACATTTATCAGATTGCCTAAAGTGACAGAAAAAAGCACAAGACATGCTAGAGGGGATATGGAAAAACTGAGACACTGATACACAGTTAGTGGAATTGTAAACTTATCCAACCATTCTGTAGAACAATTTGGAACTATGCCCAAAGGGCTATAAAATTGTGCATACCCTTTGATCTGGCAATATCACTACTGGCTCTGTATCCCAAAAAGATAAAAGAGAAAAGGATTCATTTGCACAAAAATGTTTAAAACAACTCTGTGATGGCAAAGAATTTGATACTGAGGGAATTCTTGTCAATTGGGAAATGGCTGTATAAGTTGTGATATATGATGGTAATGGAATACTATTTTACTATAAGAAATAAAGAGCAGGATGATTTCAGAAAAAAAACTGGGAACAATTAAATAAAGTATCCAAAGGAAAGGGAGCAGAACCAAGAATATATTGTATACAGTAATAGCAATATTGTAAAGATAATCAACTGTGAAAAATTTGACTATTCTGATCAAAACAGTGATCCAAGACAATTCTAAAGTACTCCTGATGAAAAAGGCTCTTACCTTAAGAGACAGAACTGATATTTTGTGAATAAAAATTGAACCAAACTTTTTTAAACTTCTTTTTTTTCTTGCTTTTGTATGTTTTCTTTTACAGCATGGCTAATATGAAAATATGTTTTGTATGACTTCACATGTATAATGATATATTGCTTGCTTTCTCAAGAGGCAGTTGAGAGGCAAGAGAAAGGAAAAGAATTTGGAAATCAATTTTTGAAAGTATGTTTTAAAAAAAACTTTTACATGTAACTGGGAAATATGTAATGAACTATTTTTTAAAAAAAAAGAAAAGTAACTTTCCCATTCAGGTATGTAAGGTCTAAAATTTGACCATCAAATAGTTAAGCTACCATTTTAATTTTTTTTAAATGTTAGGAGAGAATAAAAGAAATTAAAAAATTAATGTTCTTGAAAGGTCTTTAGACATTTGTCTAAATCTATAGTTTCATTTTATTTTAGATCCAGAGAGAAGGGTCATTCAGCTCATTAGTGGTATTAGCAGGCCTCAGCCAACCTCAGTTACCCTACTAACAGCCTAATACAGTTTCATCCAAGTACAAATTAAATAAACTGTCTCAATATTTTCAACTGTTACTTCATAACTATGTTTTTCCCCTTGTTGATGATGCTCTGGGAATGAAAAAGCTGAACCTGTAGTCAGTTTTAATGGAGTGATTTCATTGCCTAAGCTTCCTCATGGTGCCAGCAAAGACTCAGCTCTTTCTAACTAAGAGGAAATGACTTCTTTCTGATAATTACAGAGAATGTCTTAAGGCACTTTGGCACCACATCCTTCCCCTTTCAAATAAACAACAACAATAACAACAACAACAACAAAATGAAGGAACCTCAAGCATTAGCAATTCTCCCAGGGTGTCAGTAAAAGCACATAATAATTTTTTTTTTCCAGTCTGAGATCTCATTTGAGTTAGCCTGTCATTAGAACTGATATTTTCCTCCCAGCTATTCTTTGAAATTAACCATAGATGTAAAAGCTAATTTGTCTAAAATTCTGAAGATTATTTATTTTTACCTTCATCCTTTCCTTCTTCTTAAAGGATCTTCACTTTTTCCCCCTCTTAACAAGAGATAGATAAAAGGCATATTTTAAAATAGCACATTACTAACTTTTGTACAATCTTTGGTACAAAAAAGGGCAAAGACATTTCCAGGAAAACATATTACCGGGAAAAGAGATGAATTGATCACATAGGAGAGAATAGGTCACTTTGTATGTTGCAATAGTGTCCACAAAATATTAAAAGAATGTTAGAAGCAACCAAATGGTACAGCAGATAAAATATTAAACTTGGAGTGAAGAAGACCTAACTTCAAATCAAAACTTAATTTAGAGATCCTGGGCAAGTCACTTACCCTTTATCTGCCTCAAGTTTCTTAACTGTAATATAGGAATAATGATAACACCATCCCCCTCAGGGTTGGTTATGAGATAATATTTTTAAATGGCTTTACACAGTGCATGGCACATAATAGATAATAAATGCTATTTCCTTTATCTCTCCCTCTCTTCCTTTTTCTCCCTTTCCCTACTTTCCTCCCTCCCTCTGACTTTTCCTTCCCTTTTTTCTTCTTCCTTTCTTCCTTCTTTGCTACCTTCCCTCCTTTCTTTCTCTTTTCTTCCTTCTTCCTTCCCTCTCTTCTTCCCTTGCTTCCTCTCTCCTTCCTCCCTCCCTTCTTTATTTTCTCCATCTTTCCCTTTCTCCCTCCCTCCCTTCCTTCTTCTTTTCTTGCTTTCTTCTTCCCTCCCTTCTTCTTTCCTTCCTTCTTTTTTCTTCTTTCTTTCTTCTCTCCCTCCCTCCTCTTTGTCCCTCCCTTCCTCTTTCCTTCCTTCCTTCCTTCTCTTCTTTCTCCTTCTTTTCTTTCTTCTTCCCTCTCTCCCTCCTTTCTTCCTTCCTGGCATCTTTCCTTCCTTTCAGCTTTCTTTTCTTCCTTTTTTTCTCTAAATCTGTCTTTTCTTCTTTTCTACCTTCATTCCTAAAAGACAAAGGGTCCTTCTTTCCTAAAAGATGTCAGGCTGTCAGACTTTGATTAGATCTCCCATGAAAAAAGCCCTGTCTCCAGAATCAGAAGACCTGGGTTAAAATCTTCTCTGAAGTTTTCTACTCATTTGGCCTTGGACAAATCATTTAAGTTGCTTGTGTTGCAATTTCTGCAAAACAATCGACTTGAACTAGATGCTTTCTAAAGCCACTTATAGTTCTAGATTTATGATTTATGAATTGGAGAAAATCATATAATATAAATGGGCTTCAATCCACATGGGAGGGAGTAGAGAGGCAGTTTATATAGAGAGAATAGTATGCACCATTCATGCTCATTAAGGTCTACGATATTATTCTGTTTCTGGTGTGACAATAGGCTATTCACTAAGCATCTTTATTCTTGTCTGTAAAATGTAATAATGTCTACTTCATAATATTGTTTGGAGTATCAAGTGAGAGAATTTATCTAACCACTTTGCAATCTTTGTTGTTCATTCTTGATTTTTGAATAGGACTAATGACATCTTGGGGTGATATCTTGATTTTCAAGTGAATTCAATGTAAGTTGAAGCAGAGTTGCATATAGCTGTCAGCTTCACTCTCTTCCAGAGTCATCAAAATGGAGTCATGCAAATATCACAAATGGCCATAGTCCCTTCACTTGACATCTAGATCAACCAGCATTTCAAAATGACATTTTAAAGCATATCTAAATTTAACATGACAATTTTCAACAATTAACTCCCATAATTTCCTAAATTGTAACTAAAAGGTGGATTTTTCATTAGTTTAAGATGAAGGAATGGAAAAGATAAATCTTCCCTTTTCATCTTTATCTGCAACATTTTATGCTTCCCACAAGAACAAAGTAAAAATATCTTCTTAGTGCAGATGACAATGGCCATCTACTATTTGGAGTGTATTGCCTCTTTGGGAATAGACAGTCATAGCAAGACTGCCAGGATTTTCAGGACCTTGCATACAAAGCTCAGGCAGGGAACTTGATATAGGAAGACAAGAACAGGACAAGTTTAAAGATGCTGGGTTCAATTTTGAATTTGATAGTTATTTAGCTGCATGACATTGGTCAAGTAACAATCTCTCCTGTACTCAATTTTCTCATCTACAAAAATGGGCACAAAAATGCCTCCCCCCCAAAAAAAAATGGTCACTACTTGCTTTATTTTTTAGGGGAGAAAAGAGTACTTTATAAAATTTGGAAAATTATAAAATTCAACATACTCTAATGCTCACTGTTAACTCCAGGATCATATATTTCTGTATTTTTTAAAGCCGTTTATAACCTTTCTAGTTTTCTTACATTGCTTCCCTGCACATAACCTGTAATCTGGGGACACTGGCTTCCTTAATGTTCCTCATACAAGCTCCATCATCTCCATGATCGGTATTATATATACATTGGCTATTTTCCATGCCTGGAATGCTTTCCCACTCATTTCCCTTCCCCTTGCTGGATTCCTTGGCTTCTTTCAAATCTCAGCTAAAACCCACCTTCAAGCCTTTTTTGATCCTCCTTAATGCTAGTAACTTCCCTTAGGTGTTATCTGCAATTGATCCTGTATAAATCTTGTCTCTTTGTAGTTGGTTGCATGTTGTCTTGCTGATTACAATATTACGATGAGCTAGCTCCATGGAGTAAGGACTGAATTTTGCTTTTTTTTTTTTTTTTTTTTTTTAATCCTAGGCATATAGCACAGCCCTTGGCACATTTATTGTAGTTCAGTCCCTTCAGTTATGCACGACTTTTCATGACCTCATTTAGGGTTTTCTTGGCAAAATACTGAAATACTTTACCATTTCTTTCTCTCGCTCATTTTACAGATAAGCAAACTGAGGCAAACAGGGTTAAGGTTCTTGCTTAATGTCACACAGCTACTCAGTATCTGAGGTTGAATTTGAAGCTAGGTTCTCCTGACTCCAAGTTAGACACATCATCCATTGCACTATTTAGAGGCTCCTTGGCACACAATTGGGGCTTAATAAATACTTGTTGACTTAGCTAATGTATATAAAGTGTTTTATAAACTATAAAACAAAATAAAATGTCAGTGGTGCTATTAGGGAGAGGGAACCAAACCTGATTTTAATGGTATAGGGAATTCTGGATTAAAAAAAAAATTCATCCACATCCTTCAGGACCTTCTTTACTACTTATATGTTTTAGAGAATTGTCTAGGGAACTGAAAGGTTAAGTGATTTTCCCACAATATCAGCCCCACTATTCTCAAACTAAGAGGTTTCATAGGTACAACTGCCTATGTGTGTTTCCTTTATTTGGGGGGAGGAAAAAAGGAGGAAGAAGGCCATATCTGTAATTTCAATGGTGTAACAAAAACTCTCAGTGAAGAAATCTCCCTCTCTCAATGCAGACTAGAAGCTGATCTACAACAAGTTTCCTTAGAGAGTTGTCTGGGGAACTGATAGAGTAAGTGGCTTGCCTAGGTCAAGAACCAATATGTGGAAGCTGCAAAACTCCCTTTCCAGTTTAGTAATCTTGACTAGAAGAAAATAAGATATGTCTGGCATCCTTTGTTGTAGATGAAGCAATCTTGACTCTTTGTAATTATCATTTTCTTTTCTAAATGTTCACTAACCATCTTTTTTAGTGATCCATTCTAGAATTTTTTCCAGTAAATTTATTACTTAACTCTCTCCAAACTGTCTTGGATTAGTGCCATAATTTTATTGAATAATAAAGATTATTTTAGTTACTAGAACAATTAGCTAAAATCCAAAGAAAACTTGAGAAATAATCTAGTTTGTATCTATCAGAGAAATGTTTCTGTGTCTATTCCACATCTTTCATCCCTATTAAAAAACAAGTCATGAATTTTCAAATATCATAACCTAGAGTGCTTTAGAAGGATTTGATTTGATGTTACTGATACTATTTTGATCCAAAGTGAGTGTGCAGAAGCACAGAAGACAGAAGTCTTCAGGACTATTCTAAAACTAAAGAAGAAATTGAGCTTCCACTAAGATCTCTAGGTATTCCTTCACCTCCTTCAGTATCCCAGATATTTTGAAGTATATCTCTTATCTTATCAATGTTATTGATCTATCCAACTGTGTAACCTATACTCATCTTCTCTCTTTCTATATGACTCTAGTCCATTTCTTCTTCCATTGAAAGTCTGTCCAAAGGGTTAGGAGTTTTGAACTGCCAATCTGTTGTCATTCCTCCATTTCCAGCAATACATTTCTTTGATAATATTTTATACAGTACTTTCTCTTCATATAACCTGTGGCCTACAACCAAAACTCTGGAATTACAAAGACTAGATCAGTCTTGGAAGTTTCCCAAAAAAAGTCACTCTTTTTTCATAATTTGTTCCTCCATTTCCCTACTCTAGGAACATCAAAATTTGCATCATTTTTCCCCTAATGTGATTTCCTCCATAAAAAATTAAATTTATTTCATGTCAAAAACTACACAACAAAACAAAAACAATTCTGAGTTCCAAGTTAAATATTCAGGCTAATGATAACAGCAAACATAGGAGAGCTTTAACTTAACCTGAGAAAAAATGCAAAGTCTCAAACTCAAGACCATAAACAATAATGATAACTCTTATTTCTTCTCTGATGAATATCTAATAGTCTCCCAAGAAACTGTATAGTCCTTTCACCTTAGTAATACTCTGAATTGTAAGTATCTGGCTAAGAGAAAGCACTTGCATCACTCTCTTTTACCAGAGTACTAGGACAAGGCCCACATTTGTTTTTCCACATTGTATCTATGTCCCTTACTGTCTGATTTGGTTTTTACATATTTCAGAAGCTCTTCCACTAAGTCTAGGGGACTTGGTGAAGGAATTCATTGTTCCTCTTCCAATATCTGTGGATTTATAGTCCTGCAAAAATAAACCTTATTGGAATTCTAACGCTTCCCTTATCCCTACCATACAGACTTCCCCTCTAAGGAACAAAATCCATGCTTCTGTATGCATTACCCCTCTTTTCTCAGTATCTATCTGTTTCCAATTCTAGTTCTCACCATATATTTCTATTTTCCCTTTTAAAACCCTAGTCCAAAAATATAGTCCACCTGGTTCTGAATCCATTGAATTTAATGTTATCTAAAAAGAGGCAAGAGGAGTATTCCCAAGCCTCAACAAAATATGTTCATACCTTATCAAAGAACTAAATTTGCCATTAGATTTTTGTCATTACTGCTCAGCTATTTTTTAGTCATGTCTGACTCTTCATGACTCCACTGGTGGTTTTCTTGACCAAAAATATTGAAGTGGTTTGCCATTTCCTTTTCCAGCTCATTTTACAGATGAGGAAACTGTGGCAAACTAAGTTAAGTGCCCAGGTCATACAGTTAGTAAGAATTTTAGATTGGATTTTAATTCAAGTCTTCCTGATTCCAGGTCCCACACTTCATCTACCTTACTACCTAGTTGCCTGCTGTGAGATTAATGCTTCATCATATACACACAAGTGGGATACACTCTACACATGCAATTTTTTATTGCCAATAATATATAGCCACTTGATGTCTTTCATCTATCCTACTATTGCCTTTGAGTGGTTCACATTTTTTGTTCCTCAAAGATCCATGAGTCACAGCCATATAATATCATTGAAAGAATGCTTGTGTGAAAAAAAAAGTTTTTTTTTAAATTTCATGGAGTACCTCAGGGCTATTAATAGCTTAAAGAATTTCCAAAATATATTCTAGTCTGCTTCATTGTATTCAGTTCTAGATCTATCTCATTAATCCATTTTCAACATCTATTAAGAATAGATGAACCAGTTCTATAGATTGCCCATTCAAATGGGAGTAATATTCTGAACAATAGGCATTTTTTCAGCCATTTATTTTCTCTTGTGTGAGCAGTTAATCTAATCTATTATGAGTAATGATGGATCTCATGGAGAAGACTGCAGTGTTCCAGGGCCTGGAAGAGTCAAAATAATACTATCATTCAGAAACCCATATAGTGAATAATGAACAACCCAAAGACAGTGTTGGGAATGGGAATCTAAATTTACAATGCAGACAAACTGCATAGTGTCGCTGGATTATTACCTTTATGAAAGGTTTTTTCATTTTCTTTTTTTCTGAATTCTTTTTTATAGCTAGTTCTCAATACATTTAAAAGGAGTCAGTTTTCTTATAATTAATGTGCATGAAACATTTTAGGGCACTCCTCTCTCATTGAAATTTGGTTGAGCAACCTCTGCAACAATATAGAAAAAGTTAGTCTCAATGAGTTCAGCATCCAGTATCTCAAGCCCTCCAATTGAAACTTTTTTGAATAAAAACTTTTTGATGCCTAAAATGCCCTATGAGTCACGTAAAAAATAATTTTATATCTGGATCATGTGTTTAATATGTTTTTAATTCTCTAGTATTTCTTTTCATATTTCTAAAGTTATATGGAAAAAAATTTAAACTGAATATGCAAAGAATTTTTATTGGCAATGTGTACAATTTACCTTGGCTCCATAAATCAAAGTACAGACATGCTACAAAGCACGGGGAGCCCATTAAGAAATATTCCATCAGGATATATAGAGGGCACACTGTACTATACTGACTATATTCAATGAAGACTATGCATAATTCCTTTTCATCTGAAGGAGATAACTTTTTTATTTCATGTAGTGCTCTCCATTGAGTTCATTCACCTACAACTGAAGAGGAAATTTATCAGCATAACTCCAAGACAAGGTATCTTTTATCTAAAAGATATTTAAACTTTTCACCCACAAGTCTGGGCTATTCTTTAAATGGATTTTTCTGGAGAAATTATGGTATGACTAGGATATTCTCCATAAGGAAGAACAGCTTAGAGTGAATCTTACTTACCTTAATAAATGTGGATTGACAGCAAGCAAAACAAACTGTATTGCAATTTTCCCTGATGGTGTTATTTTGGTAATTCTTTCAACTGTTTAATTTCATTCCATTTTACCAATAGATTGAAATGAAAATGCAGTTAGTATTGGAATTGATGCCTTTTTCTCTTTTTTATATAATTTCTCAATGACTGAATGATTACTTCCAACAAGAGTCCTCCTTTGTAGCCAAGGGTAGGTAATAAGACAGAACAAAACACATAGGGAATGCCTGACAACTTTGTTGCACATTTCTAACATAACACCTTTCAGCAGAGGTAGAGTTATACTTTACCATCAGTCGTCAGAAGTCATGATTGGTCTGTCCATTGACCAGAATTCTGAAGTTTGTCATGTTTTTTTTCTTTGAAATTTTTTTGCTTTCATTACCTAACTTGTTTTGTACCTTCTTCATTCTGTATCAGTTTAAATTATTTTTTTCCAAAGTTTCTCTTAATTCTTAATGCTGATCTATCCTTAAGGCACAACAACAACAACTACAAGCTGGTTGGTGATATGAAAAAGAAAGACAGTCCCAGTCCTCAAAGAATTTAAATCTAAGGAGAGAAGATAACACACAAAAGAAATCTGTGGAAAAACTAGGAAGAGAGTGGTGGTGATCCTTGGAGAAAGGATAGTTACTCCAAACTCTTTCCAAAATAGTGTTACCAGGAAGAACTCATTAACCAGCCAAAGGTGGTGCAGGAGCAAAGGGAAAAGGCAGGTGAGACATGGTAGCAAGGTCCAAAAAGATAATATTACATTAATTCATATATCACAATTTCTCCAACATAAAAATGCTGCTATAATTTTTTTGTATGTATAAGACCTTTCCTTTGTCTCTGGTATCTCTGGGTTATATGCATAGTTAAGGCATATATCTAGGTGTAGCATTCTTGTCGGAGTATTGTTACATTTCATTTTAATTTTTTTTGTTTTATATTTGCTTTGTTGGAGAATGTCAAGCAGCTTTTTAATTGTTTCTTGTTTCTCAAGACAATAAAACTTCAGACTAGTCAAAAAGAAATGCTTTTTAAATATTTATATTATTTTATTTTACTGCAAGATGTGTGAGGGAAAGGCAGGAATCTAGGCTAGTAGGATAGAGGCTGATAACTTAACACTTTTTTTGTGAAGAAGCTTAACTTAGGTTAGTTAACTTGCTCAACTGAATTTGTAAGTCAAACTAGAGAGGACCTTGTTTAAAAAAAAAAAGAAAGAAAAAGAAAGTGGACTTTATATTCCTACCTTCCACATAGTTCTGTGAAGTTTCCTTGGCAAATATTCTGAAATAAGTTGTTGGAAGTAACATAAGATCTCAATAAAAAGGTCATTGGATTTACAGGGAATTTCTAATTCTCTCTGCCATTTATGTGGAACAATGAACTTTAAACTAAGATCAGAGAATTGAAAGAATCCATGTATATATGTGCATATATACACATATCTATAACTCTAATAGATCTTTATGTATCTACAGAGATGTATGCAAATACAAATATATATAGATCTGCATGTATCTATAGAGAGAAATATGTATTTATATGCATATGTGTGAAAGTGTGATATGGTGGCTCATAATCTAAGCCACTATAAAATGCAAGAGCCTTTAGTTCGATCTGGTCAAGAAAAAGCTTCTAGTCTCTGTACCTGAACAGACAGGAGCCAAGACAGTCAGCATCTGCCTCTGAAGAAATGAATCCAGCCTTGACCTGATGTCAATGGACTCCCAAAAGATCTAAAGGAGGAAGTCCATGAATTTGCATGGCAAAAAATATTATATCTTTATTTTTACTAACTTCAAACTGAAATTAACATGATTTCAATACTATCCATTTTTATTCAATAATCTTTATATATTTTTAAATAATCTAAAATTTTTATTCTGAAAAGAGGTCTTTAGTATTTACCAGATGAACATAAAAGTTAGGAATTCCTGTACTGGACTAAGAAGAGTCCCAGCAGAGAATAGTACAATGATATAGCCAAAGATATAAGCAGTTCTACAGAATCAAAGTCTGATTTCCCTTTGTCACATATATGCTCTGACAATATGAATATCTTCCATAGGTGCTCTCAAGACATATACTCCAACAATACAGTTTTCTAGTATATGTCTATTCGCATATCTTCCCTGGCTACACATTAGTTATGTATATACACCAAGTACATTCCCTTGGCTAGTATTAGTATGCTCCCTACATGTGTGTCCTCTCCCACTGATAACAATTTTGTGGGAGAATGTATCCTATGTGTGTATAGGAAAATGTTTTCTTATTTGTTTTATATCTCATTTGACCAAATATCTTTTGGTTTGAGCTGATGTATTTTCTAGTTGGTTGGCAAAAGTGGATGTTGACCAATAAGGGTTTGTGAGCTATGGTTTGCCTTGGGTGATGATATACTTACTGTCTTGAATCTGGAACCACTTTTCTTAATGTCTAATGTGTGAGAGGTGCTACAGTTGTTAGGTTTACATAAAAAAATAGTTTTTCTGCCTGTGTGAGATCACAGAATGACCTGTGTTGAGCACTGAAGGTTCAAAATATAGACTATCGATATCTAGTCCAACTCTTTCATTTTGTAGATAAGAGCATTGCAAAGACTGGAGAGCAATTTGTCCAAAGTTTACTTATTTAGTAGCAGAGACTGGATTAGAACTATATCTCTTCCCTAGTGGCATTAAGTAGCTTTGCTTCTATTATATTCCTAATTCAATCTGTCCTCCACATGGATATCAACATTATATTACTAAAGCTCAGGTCTTACTAGGAAGTCACCTTCTAGGGACCCAATTCATCAATGAAAATGGGAGTTGGGGTAGTGATCTCAATATGAGAGTTCAACAGAAAAGCTACACCATACCAAAGGGGGGAAGTCTTGAGAACTCCATCAAAAGAACTTCCATGAGCTATGAGCAACCCATTTGACAGATGTACTTACTCTAAGCCTGAGCCCACTTTCCCCTGGATTGTATATTACTGGTGGCAGAATGTGTCACAGACTTTTGGAAGTGATTTTGCCCTTATATTATCTTAGTAAATACTCTTTACTAAAGATAATTGACTAATTAATATTAACCTATAATCAGCAGGAAGCACAATATTGATACTTATGAATTATAACATTAGAAAAGCGCCTTCTTCCTTTTAGCTCTTCAGAGCTAACTCTGAAGTCTTGAAAAGACATAATAGTCACATTCTTGATTCAGAACTTCAAATGGGACTTCTAACTAACATTAGATAGTTGCCTCAGAGGACACATCACAACATGAAGACTTCAGGACTTAGGACCTGGGACATTTTATACAGGGTCTTGTCTTTTGCACAGGGATTCTGGATCTTTTTAAGAAATTATACTCTTGAAAGTCAGGTTTTTCCTCTTAGTGTCCTTTTGCTGTCAGGGTCTTCTCACTGCTTCTCATCATGAACTAGCTCATTCTCATGAAACAGCAGTATAGGTAAAAGTAAACCAGATCTTCCAAAAGTCTTCTCCATTCTGCTTTTCTCTTTGCATCCTCTGTCTCTCCTGTCTTTGACGTTGAGCACTTCAACTTGTTTCCAAAGGTAACTAGGAATGTTCCCACTCAAACCTTTCTTTCCAGACACATTTAATCTCTTCAATTTCACTCCTATCTCATTCCCCCATCGAAAAACCAAAGTCCCACCATTCTCTACAACAGAGAAGAGGCAGACTATAGACAAAATAAGCTCCTTAAGACTACACTTAAAATAATGCAAAGAATACCTTTCCAGAATTATTCTAAAATCTCTTTTTTTGGCTATTATTGTCAGTCATTTTTCAGTCAGGTCCAACTCTGATTGATCCCCTTTGGGGTTTTCTTGACAAAGACATTGGAGTGGTTTCTCCATTTCATTCTCTAGCTCATTTTATGGATGAAGAAACTGAGGCAAAGGTAAACTGATTTGTTTAGGGTCATCCATCTGTCTGAGAACAGAATTGAACTAAAAAAAAATGAATGTTCCTGATCCTAGGCTCCAAACTCTATAGTCTGTGCCACTTTACTGCTCCACATACTCTCAGCCAAACTATTTAATTCTTGCCCAAACTTGACATTCTATCTTCAATGTCCATACATCAACACAACCCAGTCTCTCAAATATAAAACCAGCTCTTTCATATCTGCCTCTCAGAATCCTTGTATTCCTTTGAGATTCAGCTCAAGGGATACTCCAATTAAAAGTGAGCTATTGCAGAGCAGGAATTGTCTTGTTTTTATCCTTGTATCCCTATCATAGGTGGCATATATCATGAGTGCCTGAAAAATATTTGTGAATATTAAATTGACATCAACAGCTTCCTCATTTTACAGATCAAGGAATTGAAGCCCTTACAGAAAAAGTTACTGGGCCACTATCCCTTCCTGTTCACTACACCCAAGAGCCAGTTTTCTATCCACTTCTTTTATACTGATTATTAACATCAAGAGGATGTTCTAAATATTTCTTTCCAGATTAATGGGCAATTAAAATTTTAGGCAGTTTTTAGATCTCTTTAACTAAGTTGGACACTCCTATCAAATTTTACCACTTGTGGTATTTCCTGCAGTGTTATTAGATAGATATATAGATAGATAAATGATAAATACATGGATAGATAGATAAATGATAGATACATGTATAGATAGATGATACATAGATACACAGATGAAAAATAGATGATAGATACATATTTAGATAGATGATAGATACATAGATGATAAACACATAAATCATAAGTAGACAGATGATAGATGATGTACAGATTGATATCTGTATATAGATATAGATAGATAGATAGATAGATAGATGGATAGATTAGATAAAATATTTAAGTCATTACTATGTGCCAGGTATTGTACTAACCTTGGGGTTAAAAATACAAAGGGTCAAATCAAGTCAACAAGCATTTAAATACTAGTTACTATGTACCAGGCATTTCCAGGGAAGAAAGAAAATCACTGCCTTCAAAGATCTTACATTCTAATGGGGGAAGACAATGTATAAAGGAGAGCTTGGGCTTGGAGAGAGGGAAGAGGAAGAGGAAGAAAATAGAGAAGGATTTCAAAGAAAATCCAAACATGAATGAGTGACAACAAGCATGGTTAGGGTCTTTCCTGAAATGGTGGTACTGAGGAAGAGAGGGTATTTTTCTCTTTTTTGGGGGGGGATTGTTGTTTTTTGTTTTTTGTTTGTTTGTTTAGGGCTGCAGTATGTCAGGTGAAAAGGAAGGATATTCTGGAGAGAGTCCAAGTCTTGCCATTATGTTGGCTACCTCACTTAAGGTCTCTGAGCTTCCTTTCCTCATCTTTAAAATATGGGAGGGGTGTAGGAAGGTGAGTTCCTCAGCCTGTTACAGGTTTTTGTGAGAATGGGATGAAATAATGGTTAGGAAAGCATTTTGTAAGATAAAAAGCTTATAACCATACAAGGGGTTATTGTTTTGTCATTATTATAATAATAATCATTATTACTCTACAAATGAGACTTTACAAAGCACAGAAACAAGCCAAATGCCCTCAGGGGCTGGTAGAAGGGGAAGAAGGAATGGAGGAAGATTTGAATGAAAGGAGGGGAGGCGAGGGGTAAAAGGCCCACTCTTTATGCTACCCAAGCTTAAGAAAATGAAGGAAGTCATTTATCTTTGCTTAAATTTGTTTTTCATTTTAGACCTCACAGAACAAAACAGAACCTACGCCAGGCTCCTGCTCTGAAGGCCAGCCTGCTGTTCCCTGACATTAGGAAATAAAATCTGTAAGTTGCTGTCTGGTTCACCCAGAGACACAGGATCCTGGCTCCAGACTCTATCCCCTCTTATTTCCCTCTCTCTCCAGACATCCTCACTTGAATCTGGGGAGATCTCGATCCTCCCCAAAGCCTAGCTGAGCTGCTCCCTCAATATGATCCCCTCTGGTGACTGTTAGCCGCAGGCCATGGCCCTTTTCGGGGCAAACGGCCCCTCCTTCTCCAGTGGAAACAACGCTTGACTTTGGAGAGGAAGGAGTTAATTTAAGAGTGTAAATCCCTAAGCAGCCCCTGCAAAGAAAAGACTTTGAAGCCGATCTGTGCCCTCCCCATTTCCCCCCCAGTCCCAGCCACTGTGTCTGTGGGTGGATTTTGTAATGGTCAGCGCCCTGAATGATGAAAGCTGAGAGCACACATATAAAAAGAAAACTAGTATTAAACGTCCCTTTGTTTTTGTGCATTTCCCAGACACTCCTTCAGTACACACCAAAGGACGGCTACCGAGAGCGGAAACAAGCCACATCGGGTCTGTGACGGCCTTTGTTATGTTATAATAGTTGGACCCTATTAAACTATTAAAAAAAAAAAAAAAAAAAAAAAACCCGAACGACGCACATAAAACTGTACGCAGTCTGCTCCCGGCTGGGCCAGCCAGCGCTGCCCACCCTCCCACTAGGCTCCGACGTGCCTCTTTACTAGCCCCAGCGATTCTGGGCTCCAGGACACAGCGGCACCAAGGCTGGGGCTGCCTCCTCAACACTGGCAGCACAAAGCCACAGGAGCTTCAAGGCCTCTCTATACCTTTTTTATTATTGTTATTATTCCCAGGATTTACAGCGTGCAGTCCGCCTCCTGGGCTCCGCCTGGATCCAAATGACGCAGTCTCCTGACTCCAGTCTCCCAACTCCCGGCTCCCTCTCCTCTACCTCTGGAAAATGGACCGGCTAAGGAACGCATTGCAGACTAAATACACTCCCTGCCATCCCCCATCAAAGCCCCAACTTGAGGAGAAGAAAGTCGTTGCCCTCTGTTTCTGTCAGTATGCTGAAAAACTCTTCCTTCCATCCAAGATCTTAGAGGTCAACCTGAGGGTTGCCCTGTATAGTAAAGTAGGGAGTTGAATGGAAGACTAAGAGGAATATACAGATTGAGATCCCTCTTGTAAGCTGTGAACAGTCTTTAAAATTTCTTATGAATGGAGATCTCTCTTCTTCTTCTTCCCCCATATCCTCATCAGTATTCTTGGCCATCAGTGGCTCCATAACTAGGAATTCTGAAATCTCGGGCAAAATGGTTGAGCAAGGGGTTTGGGAAAGATCCTAGAGATCCTAAGATACCCCAATGCTAACATGCAATACCATCACCACTAATTGGACTTTCTTCATAGCACTGGTCACCAAGCCAGGAAAGCAGTAGACAACCAAGTGTGGAAAGGCAGTTCCAGGAAGGGGACATACCAGTGATGGATCTCTCTCAGGGACTGAGGTACTTCATCCAGGGCATTGAGATGCGTCACTAGGGGCACTTCTTCCCTGCAACTATATTCCATGCCCCATTAATCCTATGCCCATTGGTATGACTATTGTAGCCAGGAGGTGAACCCCTCTTTTGTTGGCAACATGGGTGGGAAGGAGAGGGCACAATCTTTATGCTGAAAAAAAGCCCTAGGGACCTCATGCCAGATATCTCTCAGGTTACTCCATCCCTATGTGGAAGGCAGAAAGAAAGCTTTCCCCACTCACCCACAACTATGTAAACCTGGCCAGAGCAGCACTCTGGAGATTTATCAGGCTCTTCATACTTTAGAAATTAGAAGGGAAGATAAGTGAGTTCTCATTCAAAAAGTTGATATTCAACTATTAGGTGCCTCTTTGAGTATCACTGTTCTTCTGGTGAAATTATCTAGTTGAGAATCATGGGAAATCATGGTCCCTACAAAATCAAAAGTTTAATTCAAAAGGAAATGGAAAGTCACATGGTAAGGCAGATTACCACAAGTTAGAAACAATGCTTTACATGAGAGAAATGATAAAATATATTAGAAGACATAGATATAACCAGAAAAGGAGATGTGCTGGTCATGGAAACAATGGACAGACAAGTAATTACACTGATACTCCAAAGATATTAAAAAATCTAAATGAAGGTCCCTAGTCCTCTGGGTATCCTTTATGAGAGGAAGAGTCAGGGGAAAACAGGGATGAGAAATTCATAGGATGAGAAGAAATTCCGATTTGTACCAGAGAATGGAGTAACTACATTGATAAGACCATGAATCAAAAGGTTTTTTTTAATTATATTCTTTGCCAGAAGGACAGGTCTTTTTTATGAAGACATATCTACAGTCCTCAGAGAGGAGTGAGACTCAAGACCAGAAACAGATACTTTCTTTTTTTCACTCACTCCATAGTTTCATAGGTGTAGACATAGTCATAGTCATAGTCAAATTATTCTTACTGCTGATATATATTCCTGCCTTCCATTACTACAAGCATCTTCCAGGTGCCTTTTTTTTAGAAGTCACAGGAAAATTATTTCTTTGACTCACTTGCATAGGTAACAGATGCAAAGTGGAATGACCTAAGAGTCCAGTTTCTTCCCTTTATAAAGAAGCTAGTGTGAGGAGTTTGATATTTTCCCCTGCAGTTCCTTTAAACAGAGGAGAAAAGAGGTTGAGGAAGATAATGTCAATTAAGGATTAAATTAACTGCATGGTGGTGAGTTTGGAAAGTGATGAGCTTATCCTGGGAGATGCATCTGATTCTATGGAGTTGAATCTAGGCGGGATCCCAGATACAAAGTGGAGTTATCACAACTTGGATATCCAAGAGCTTTTTTCTCTGATCCTCTCAATTTTTTTTCACTAGTTTCATGTTGATTAGGAGATTATTTCTAGGTATTTCTTCTTCTTTGTTATATTGATAACCTTTTCTACATTACAATTTTTTTGTGTTGTTTTGAATCTTCCCTTTTAACTAAGAAAACCAAAAAATAATGAGCAATAGAGTGATAAAACAACTATGTATTACATGTATGCAAAATAGTAAACCCCATAGTTTTCCAATTCTCCAATAGAATGGGAAAGTCACATTTCCTCATTTCTTCCCCAGAGCCAATATTGGAGGGTTTTTTTTTCATTTGTATCTTTTGTATTTGTTTTTTTCAATTAAAAAATCCTTACAATTATTTCTGTATGTATTAATTTAATATTAGTTTATCCCCATAGATTCTCTTTCCCAACCTATTTACCTGGCTCATTCCAAGTTCTTTGAATTTACTTAAATTGCTCATTTCTCTTCTTTTTAGAAAAGTCAGCTTCTGTGAATTAGAACAACTCTGAGATAGCACCTTATACATATCAGAAATAATGACATATGGACATAATATTTTAACATTATATCCATATGACAATATGACATATGATTAATATGACATAAAAGTAAAATTATAAATGTTGGAGAGGATGTGCTGAAATTGAGACACTGTTGGTAGAGTGGAGAACAGTTTGGAACTTTGCCCAAAAGGCTATAAAACTATATATAATCTTTGATCCAGCAATAGGTCTGAATCCCAAAAATATTTCCCCAGAAAAGGGGAAAGGACCTATTTGTACAAAAAAAAAATTTAGAGGCTCTTTTTCGAAATTGAAGGGGTGTTCATTTATAGGGGAATGGATGAACAAGTTGTGGTACAGGATTGTAATGGAATACTATTATGTTTTCAGAAATGATGAGTAGAATAATTTCACAAAAATCTGAAAAGACTTTGAAAAAGATTTACATGAACTGATGCAAAATGAAGTGAGCAGAATCAGGAGAACATTGTTCACTGGAACAGCAATATTGTGATCAACTATGAATGACAGCTATTCTCAGCAATATAATGATCCAAGGCAATTCCAAAGGACTCATGATAAAAAAAAAAATGGTATCCATCTCCAGGAAAAGAACAGAGTCAAAGCAAACTATTTTTCATTTTCTTTATTTTTTCATGGGTTTTTGAGGGGTTTGTGCTTTCTTTCAAAATATGACTAATAATGAAAGTATGTTTTGCATAATTGCACATATGTAACCCATATCAAATTGCTTACCATCTCAGGGAAAGGGGTAAAGAGGGAGGGAGAGAATATAGAGCTAAAAATTTTCGAGACAAATGTTTAAAATTGTTTTTACATGCAACTGAAGAAAACAAAATTATTTTATAAATTGTTTTAAAGACTATTTGTTTATTATTGATTCATTCCCAACCACATTTTGAATTGTGTTTTTCCCAATCCAACTTCCCCTGTTTCTAAAATTTCTTAAATTAAATAATTTTATTTTCCAGTACACTTTTTAAAGAAGTGTTAATTTACTTTGTCATACTTCTCATTTCTATCTCCTTCTAATCTAAAAAAAATTAATTTTATTTTACTTTCTCAATGAACAAAATCCATTTTCTCTGTCTCCTATTCATCCTCTCATTGAAAAAAGAAAAGAAAAATAAAATACTAGAAACATATAGCCCCATAGATATAAAAAAAAATTCCTTCATTGACCATGTCCAAAAAAATACGTACCTCAATCAGCACCCTGAGTCTATCATACCTCTGTCAAGAGGTAGATAACATCTCTCCTCCACAAGAACTAATTCACCTACACGAATAAATTAATGTTCTCAGTTATATTCCATTTGTGATCGGTCTTATCTGCTGCAAAGAAACAAATTACAAGTTTTAAAATATGTTACCCAAGAGATGGACAAACACTACCTGTTTTCCAGGTGGTCGACCATAAAAAATTTAGGGAAGCTAGTTGTTTTTTCCAGATCATGTGAGAAAGGTGGGAGAAGAACCCTATTTCCCTGATTATCACATCCAATTCACAGAATTAAAATCATCTTTGATATTCATCTTTGTTAGTCTTTTAAAATCTTCTCTGCAGTAGATCTCCCAACACCAACTCTAATAGCATAAGCATGTATAGCATAACACCTTATGTAGTCAGTTCTTAATAATCTGTGCTAATGGAGGTCAATAGAATTCAAAAGTACTATATATAACCTAAAAAAAAAATTTGGAATTTAAAAAAAAAATAAAGATGGATGGCATGCTTCATCAATCCTCAGAAATAATGTTTGGTCATTGTGTTCATCAGAGTTCTTAAGCCTTTCAAAGTTGTTTACCTAGTCTAGTATTTATTGTATATACTCATATATTCTTTGTTTATTTTACATTCTGCATAAAAATTATAATGTACCAAATGTGAACTATCTTCTCTAATCCATTTCTATGTTAAAACATTTCTAGATCTCAACACAATCCTTCCTTCCTCTTGTTTTTGGTGAAATTTTCTTCTATGTTTTACTTCTACTAATATCAATTCATGAAGGATATAGTGAAGTGTAACAGGAATCACTCTGATCCAGCCTGATCCAAAGAAAAAACATAATCCTTCTCTTTCAAAGAGAAATTCAGGGCATAAAAACTTGCTTAGGTCATATCCAGATAAATAGTAATGAGATATCTGTCTCTCAACACAAATATACATAACAAAGTTTTTGTTTTCCTTTTGCAGTTCTTGATTTACTTGCTCACAGTCCCATAAGCCTGTGGGATTCTTTCCCTTCCCTACTTATCTCTGGGATAAGATATAAATCCCTAGCTTTCTTATGTCAAATGCTTCCCCTGTTTCTACTACAATGATTTCCTACTGTGCTCTGTTGAGATGATGAGATGATACAGAAAAGACAACTTTTAAAGTTTTTTTTTTGTTTGTTTTTCTAACCTGACACTTTACATGAATGTAACAGAAGCTGTTAATTATTTCAAATAATTTTTAGTTAAATCTCTAGGGTTCTCCAAGCAAATGATCATATCTGCAAAAAGTCATAAATTTTGTTTCCATTTCACCTATGCCTATTTTCCCTGTTTCTTTTTACTTGTCTTAAGGTTACAGAGAACATTTCTAGGATACTATCAAATAATAGTAATGACAATAGATATCTTTGCTTTACCCCTGATCTAACTGGTAAAATCTCTAGTTCTTCTTCATTAAAAATAATGTTAGCTCTTGACTTTAAATAAATGCTGTTTTGCTTATCAAAGAATAGAAAATTTATTCCCATGCTTTAAAAAAATTATCACAAAAGTTGCAGTTTTCCAAGAGCCTTTTCTGGATATATTGATATAATCAGATTTTTAAAAATTAGTATGATCTATTATATTTAAATTTTTCATATTAGTGGACCAACTTGAGATTTGTGATAAAACCTAATCCACAATATTTTAATTATTTTGTAATGATAATATTTTATTTCACATTTTTATATCAATGTTCATTAAAGACATTGGTAAATAGTTTTTTTCCTTTTTTCTAATTTTTCCCAAATTTTATGTTTTATTCAAATTTTTAGAAATAGTCTACAATTCATGACAATAAAATATATGACTATTAAATTCTTTCTCATTCATTGAATGTATAAGATAAATGAGAAAAACTGAGGTCTATTGTTATCATTCGATCATTTCCTTTCTGCTCCTCTACTGGGTTTTCAGAGAAAAACAGTAGTTGCTCCATTGGATTTGTAGCCCATTCTGAAAATGAAGTCTTATTCTTTTTTAACAGAATTACTTAGTTTAAAAATTATGGGAAAATATAACTTAAATAGATGATTATGTTACAATTAAAATCATTTTTCTCTCCAGATATCCCTTTCAATAAAGTTTTTTTTCAGACTGTTGAGAAGAGAAAAAATTTAAACTCCCTAAATGAATAAACAATTTAACTAGCCTGCTAATGAAAATAGCTTTCTGCTTACCATACTTTCCTCTTACTTTCATTTCTATCAAATTCATTCACCTAAATGGTCCTTTGAATCCCTGGTTTTAGATGCTCTCAATTTGTCTGATTTCTTCATCCCTACACATATTCCTCTTTTTCTCAGTATCAATCACTCAGATTTCTCCTACACTTCTTCATAGCTAATATAACAAATAAATCTTCCCTTTCTATTTGTTATATATTGCCACCTTTATCAACTATCACCTTCAGAATAATAAAGTTAATTTACTAAGCCTTATATTTTCCCCTACCTTTTTTTCTCTTTATTGTAACCAATTTATTTTTGATCAGTGACATACTACAACTTGAGATATAACCATGGTCCTTTCATCTTATACTATAACATTAAGTATTCTTTTTCAAAAATCACCTTTGGAAATGAGAAAGAAGACAAAATGCAAGCAAACAACAATTTTAAAAAGTGAAAATACTATGTTGTGATCCATACTCAGTCTCCTCAGTCCTCTCTCTAAATGCAGATGGCTTTCTTCATTATAAGATCACTGGAACTAACCTGAATCACCTCACTGTTGAAAGCAAGATAATTTCTAATAATTTATTTCATTTCCAATTCAGATGTGAATTCCTTTTCATTTTTCTTTTTTAATTAAATTTAATTTTTGTGATTATTAAAATTATCTTCATTTCCTCTCAATTTATTTCCTCCCCATCTAGAAAGCAATAAAAAAATTAAAATTTAAATAGTTAAACAAAAATTAAAAACCACATGGGTAATGTTCAAAAATAATTATGCTTCATGAGTCCTTTACCTCTCTATCTGGTTTCCCTATTTTTGTTAATTTAATAGATTGTTTAATTGTATATCTAATTTTATCAGTTATGGTTGTCATTTTTATTTTTTAAAAGAAAAAATCTTACATTTTTTTCTATTTCTTCTTTGATCTCCATAATTTCTACTTTTTTGCTTTTAAAAAATTTCTTCCTTTGCTTGCTTTTTTAGTTGCTTTTTAATGATTTATTCTTTCCTCTTTTTTGATGTAAATATTTTGAAATATGAATTTTCCCTAAATATTGATTTAGAAAAATCCCAGAAATTTTGACACATTTCATTCTTTTCAATGTCATTAGTGAAATTACCTGTTACTTCCCTCATTATCACCAATAATAGTCACAATTATTTAGAATATTTAAGCTACATGTAAGCTTACATCCTTTCTTTAAAAGTCCTTTACTGAATATAATTTTATTATGATCACCATGCAATGTAGTTAGTATTAGTAGCTTTCTGTGTTTTTATAAAAAAAAAATTAAGTCCTTGCACTTGTTCAATTTTTAAAGATGCAATGCACATCTGAGATTATTTCTTCTCATTCTTGTTCAATAATTATCATATTTTACTCTTCTCAAATTGTATTCAAGTCCTAAACCTTTTCATCATTTATCATTTTGTAAGATTTTTTTTCTCTTTCTGAAAGGCTATATTAAAGTCCCCTAGCTATTATATATAATATCTATTTCTCCATTTGTTTTAATTAACTTTTCATTTAAAAAAAGGTAATGCCACAGATGCTTTTCTTTTGTTGAAGACCAATCTTTATTAATGGTAATCAGAATGAACTTTGAAGAATATTTTGGAGTGCTTTTTGAATTCCTTTGTTTTTTAGAATATTCTCTCAATCTCTTCTCTGATTTTTCATGACTGAAAAGTGATACAGTAATATTCAAATTGATATTATTTAATAACTGAAGGCCTTTCTTTTAGATATTTGCAAAGTTCTGAAATTCTGAATCAAGATTCTGAAATTTAACCAACATATTCCTTGAAATTTCAAATTCTGAATTTTCTCTCTGCTGATAATCTTTGGGTTCAATTTGTTTATTTTTTTTTCATCACAGTTAAAATGTTCTGGCAAGCTTTGTTGATTTTTGTAGAATTATATTCAAATGTTTGGGGGGGGTTTATGTTTTTAAAATCAATCTTTTTTTTTCAAAAACACCTTTGCTCTTTTAAATTATATGATATGCTGTTTTCAAGATTAATCACTTCAGTTTTTCCAGATATAATCTTTTAAAGTTCTTAGGTTTTTACTTTTCTTTTATTTAGTGTTGTAATTCCTGCCTAATTTCTGAGGTCCAACTCTTTCATTCTTTTTAATATTTATTCCAAATTTTAATATAATAAAAGGTATTTCCATTTACAAAATTTTTATTTAAATGATGTTATCCTTGTATAAATTGTTCTCCTTGTTTTAGGGTTGCTTTATTCTTCATATGCAGTATGAATACTCTGAAATCTTCATGATTTCTTATGAGACAATGATATTCTATTACACTTGAATGTTACAATTTGTTCAGACAACTAATCCCATTATTTTTCACTTTTCATAGTATTCACTTGCTTCTGGCTGACTTGTTGATAAGATAGGGAAAACCACTAACCATTTATTTCTTGTTGAATTTCTCAATCATTATATAGTCTTGCAAAAATTTCAGGTGTTTGTTCCCCCAGGTATGTGAGGGATAGGAGGTCTGCTTTAATTCAGACAGCCACATTGGACAAAAGTCTCTTCCATCTCTTTTTCAGTCACTACTTCTTTAGAGAGATTCTCTTTTTTGTGTTCTAATTTATTTACTCTGTTGTTTATCTTGGTTATTTCTGTTTTGAGCGCTATGATTTCTAACATAATTCCTATTCTCTTTTCCTCTTTTAAAATTTTTGCTTTCTCTTTCAAGCCATTTTGGAATTTATTACTCCATTACTTGGGGGAATCTACAGAATTCTCTTATTCATCAAGATCCTTTTTCTTACCCATTCATTCATTATGTCTTATGAATTTCTCTGTTTATCCATTTGGGAATCGGGCTTATGGTTGACCTTTCTTTCTTGGACTATTTTTTTCCTTTGGGCTTTTCATATTTTCCCAGTCATCTGTTTCTAACTTAGTCATCACTATGTGGTCTCTCATCCTTTTGCTGTGAAATGCTCGATTTTTTCCTAGAAAGACCCTTGGAACTTAGCATTTTTAGCCTCCTTGAGCTAGGAGATATGGGCTTGACTATATTCCTCCCATTTTTTGTTCTTCATTCTTAAAGAGGACCAATGACATCAGGAAGGTGATGTCTTGACTTGTAAGTGAATTAGATCTCTGCAATGTCACCAACCTCACTCTTTTCTCCAGAGCCATCTAGGGTCAGTGGAAAGATGAAGATCAGAATGACTGGAGCTATCCCAGATTTAGTGACAGACCTTGACATTTTTTAAGTAAAGGTCTTCCCTAGGTCTCAGTTTGTTTGAGAAAATACCCACTCACTCATTAAGACTAGACAAAAATGATTGGGCTTATATCCCAAAGAAATCATAAAGGAAGGAAAGGGCCCCACATGTGCAAGAATGTTTGTGGCAGCCCTTTTTGTAGTGGCTAGGAACTGGAAATTGAACAGATGCCCTTCAATTGGAGAGTGGCTGAATAAAGTATGGTATATGAATATTATGGAATATTATTGTTCTGTAAGAAATGAACAGCAAGATGATTTCAAAGAGGCTTGGAGAGACTTACATGAACTGATGCTGAGTGAAATGAGCAGAACCAGGAGATCATTATACACGGCAACAACAGTACTATATGACGATCAATTCTGATGGACATGGCTCTCTTCAACAATGAAATGTTTCAAACCACCTCCAAGTGTTCACTGAAGAAAGCCATATACACCCAGAGAGAGGGATGTGAAATGTGGACCACAACATAACATTCTCATACTCCTTGATTGATGTTTACTTACATTGTGTTTCCTTTATCTGATATATTTTTTGTGTAGATAAGATTTTTCTTGCACAACAATGATAAGTTTGGAAATATGTATACATATATTCGATTTGCCAATATTTTAACATAAAAAACATGTAGTGGATATCCTGCCATCTAGGGGAGGGGTGGGGAGTTGAGGGGAAAAATGTAACAGAAAGCTATGAAAGGGTTATTGTTGAAGAATTACCCACACATATGTTATGCAAATAAAATTTAAAAAAAAGACTAGGCAGAAATGCGACAAAAGATGACCTCTTCTACCTACTCAAAAAAAAAAAAATCAGTGTAGGAGATTCAGAAGAACCTCAGGATTATTTACTAACTAGAACAGAAATACTCATTCTGAGCCATCAAAATCCAAAAATGACCTGCTGAAACTTGGGCTGGGACTTATTATTGATCAATCAGTGAAAGCCAGATTTGGATTTAAGATGTACTCAACTCCATTTAAATGCTAATGGACCTTTCCAAGGCCTGTTTTCTTCTCTTGAGTTCTTTCAAGAAATTCACTTTCCTTTGGACAGAGCACCACATAAAAGGAAGAAAGAAAGGAAAGAAAGAAGGAAGGAAGAAAGGAAGGAAAGAAGGAAGAAAGGAAGGAAAGAAGGAAGGAAGAAAGGAAGGAAAGAAGGAAGGAAGGAAGGAAGGAAGGAAGGAAGGAAGGAAGGAAGGAA